>JAMQGT020008214.1:0-42197 GCA_024447675.2 Pterophyllum scalare
GTTATGTTATGTAACCTTCTGACTCATTCTGGTATTTGTTAAGTCGCTTCTTCCTCAAAGGCTGTGTGGGTGCGTGTATTTCTGTGTGCGAGTTCTCCAAGGAGATAGATTCTGTCCCATGGAATGAGAGTGTCGTCAACCATCAGCGCTTCTCACTGACACGGAGTTCCTCAAAGACACAGAGATGAAGAGAGAGGAGGAACAAAGAAGAAAAGGAAAAGAAAGTCTTTTGAAGGATAAACCATGGGATTAGATAAGGTGCTCCTTCTGGACCATTGAGCCAGTGTACTCTATGTGTGTGTCAGAGAATGTGTGTGCAGGAGAGCCCATTGCACTGAGCACATTAGCTGCTTGGGGTGAACAAAGCCCCTCACCTGCGAGCTTTATAATATGGGCCTGGGAGCCAGAAAGGGGCTCAGTATTGTGTGTGTGCAAGTGCAGCCCTGTGTGCAAGCCAGCAACAGGAAAAAGGATGGGTTTTTACTGAATAGAAAACCAATCTGGCTGCGCATGTGTGTCCCATATCTAGCGTCCATTGATGTGTGTACGTGTGCGCATGACAGCAAGTAAATAGAAAAATGGGGACTGCCTAACCTTGTATTCAATGGGCAGCCATTCTGCTTATATGTGACTGTGTGTGAGTTTGTGACCTAAATCTAGCTAGTGTGTATAAGTGCACGTGTGTGTGTGTGTGTGTGTGTGTGTGCACGCGCGCTTCTCATATATTTCTTCCTGCATGTGGCATAAATCCCTTTATGTGAATCTGGGAGATTTCCAGATGCTGTTCTAATGTTGCATTATTGTTGTGATAATGTGCGTTATGGTACTCTGTTATTGTGCAGCACCATGTATATTATCACAACAGGAGAATGGACAACAATCTGAGAATGCACGAGTGTTGCTCCCCACCGTGACCAAAAGTGGCCGGAGCCGTTTGAATTGGATTATCTCATACATTTTCTATTATCCAGCAAGACCTTGAAAGAGATAGGCCTGCTGAGAGTCAGAGCCAGAGATTTAAAGGGTTTGGCCAATTTGTAGTATGCCGCCTCTCTCAAATAGGAACATTTGTTTAACTTATTTTTATTTTTGTTGACTTATCCAGGTTAGTGTTGTTGAGATCAAGGCACTCCTTAAAGGCGCAGCCAACATGCTGGCAGCGCAATTAATTAGCAGGTAAAAACAATTAAAATATGTCAGTGTGGATGGTGATTAATCTCGGAGAAGCGTGCAAGAATAAAGTAGAGCAAGAAAGACTGAGGTAAGCAGAGATGAAGCGCTAACTGAAGCAGCTGGAAAACATCACAGGTACTGGGTAAAAATGTGTTGTAACGGTGTGCTCCAAGACTACAAAGACAGGTCAGTTCTTAAAAGGATCATTTTGCCTGAAAGCTATAAAATATTTTACCACCGGCTGACTTTCACTATGTAGTTTTTTTTATGTTGAGATTTTGATTTGACTCAGTTGTTACTTGAAGGTAAATCCAGTAAAGGTCTATAGCCTTTTTCTGTGTAACTGGGGCAATGTCTCTTGGGAAACCCGCTGCTGCTGAATTGAATGTCAGGACATAATTTTATCAATGCTTTAAACACAGAGACTATACTTCAGAGGCAACTGGAGAGCACAGCCAGTTTTGCTCTGCACAAAAATTTCATTGCAGCTTCTCTAACCCATGCTCCACTTCTCTTCCAATTTTTGGTGAAACTTGGGTAAGTAGCTTTTGAATTTAAAGAAATGCAATGATCAATTAAATTTGCCCCCCTCCCCCCCAAAGTGCTTGGCTGGATGCAAAAAACGATTTCCAGGTAGAAAAGCTCCTCTCAGCCCAGACCTACAACTACTAATTACGTGGCCAATTCTGTATGTGCCTGTTTAGCAGCAAAACTCTCCATTATCACCAACTGGTCACTAATTTCACCTGTCACTGTAGTGCATAGTGAATTTTATTTGACTAAATAGGGGCAGTAAGATCAGACTGAAACAAAGTTTCCTGCACTAAAACTGAAACATTAAAATACATGCAATCATGTCATTAATAGCATTAAAAAAAAAAGAATACAAGAATGGGAGGATTTAAGCTTTTAAGTTGGGGTTTAAGACATTCATTGATTAAGTTTTACAACACAAAAGCACACAGATGTAACCCCAGAAGGTCACATAAAAGTTAGACTGCAGTGTTACAGTGTTTTTCCACCATTGCAACGTGATTTGTCACTTCATGCCTTCCCCGTTCACTGGAAACACAGAAAGATTGATTATCAGTTCTATAAATTCCAGCTCAGTACTCGTGACCTTGCAGAGAACACCCTCCTCGAACTGTTCTGGTGTGAGCAAACTTTTGATGAACACGTGAAGAGGCAACGCACAATACAAGCTGCGTGCTTGATGTTGTGTGATCAATTAAGACACACAGCTGTTCATTTTCCAAGCTGTTGGTGGCATTTCACTGCCTCAGACAATAGCTGCTGCTTGGATGTGGTGCCGCACTTTTGCATTTGTTCTCTGAGCTTCGGTTATTGGTGACTAAATCATAATCTAGGTTAACAGATGAGAGACCTTTGGAAATTCTTGTCCTAGAGTCATGCTTCAGACATATACACTTTTTTTTTTTTTTACCTTGAACAAGATAGATGAGAACAAATCTTCTTTACCTGCTTGATCATCTGATTCTCTGCTCTTGTTTCTTATCCTGTTGAACTTAAACACAACCCCCACCTAACAAACAACTTGGTGAGCAAAAATCCTAGTTTAAGAGATGAAAACTTTGCAAATTCAACCCAAGTTGTTAAAACTGAAACAATACAAATATTAAAAAGCAGATCCTCCATTAATTTTTTTACATAAGCTGCAATGATTTTAGTGTCAGTATTCTCATCTCTTTTTGCCAGCCTTGAGTCTCTCATAAAACTTGCTGTAATCCTTTGAGGATTACAGCAAGGGATGGACCTGCATGCATGTGTGTGTGTGCAGAAAAAGGCGCAGCATGAGCAGTGAGAGCCAGAGTCTAACAGGGGGAACCAGCCTCGCCAGGGCTCCAGAGCCTAGATTCATTGCTTTAGCAGCAATGCATTTTTGATGTACCCCCTTTCTGCTTCAGCTTCACCATACGACCCTGACGGAATAACAGCGCCCCCAGCAACCATCAGTATAGCTTAAATTTTCCCTGTGACGTTTGCAATGTGTTGGTGTATGTGTGTGTGATGAGAAAGCAGGTGCACAGGCCGATGAAAAGAAAGACAGAAAGGGAGAGGGAGACATCGAGAAAGGGAGAAAATGTTCCCCCTTGCCTGTTAAATATTTGAGAAGCCTTCTGTGGAACAGTGTGCAGTCAGAGACAGGCCTGTTAGCTCTGTGTGTGTGTGTGTGTGTGTGTGTGTGTGTGTGTGTGTGTGTGTGTGTGTGTGTGTGTGTGTGTGTGTGTGTGTGTGTGTGGTTTTGCAGAGAGAGAGAGCAGTTAGTTTGGACTAATTCAGCTGTGAGTGAGAGAGAGCACTTTCAATGTTTATTTATCTACCTGGGAGAAAGAAGGAGGAAAAAAAAAAAAAGAAGAGGAGGAGGAGAGCGAGAAGAAGAGATGGTGAGAAAGAGGCTGGCCAGGTTGTCACAAACCATTAGACAGACGGACCCAGTGTGCTCTGCCCCATGTCAATGAGAGAGAGAGAGAGAGAGAGAGAGACGGCTAAAGACAACCATTTGTGTGTTGTGTGTGTTAATGCGCGTGCATCCTTGTGCGGCTTTGTGTTTATTTATGGATGTGTTTTTGCACAAGAGCTTGAATTCACAGAGAAATAGTGTGCACTTCTGTCGACTGGCACAGGAGCCTGAAATTAGCTGAAAGAAAGGTAAAGGCTGTGTGTGTGTGTGTGTGTGTGTGTGTGTGTGTGTGTGTGTGTGTGTGTGTGTGAGAGTGAGAGAGAGAGTGTGTGTGAGAGAGAAAGAGTGAGTGACTGAGTGAGAGAGAGAGGGACTAAGTCTCTAGACACTGATGAGAAGAGGAGGCAGGATGCCCTCATTGTTTAAGACAAAAGGAGTGCTCTGTGCCACAGAATAAAATACCTCTCTCTCACACACACAGACACACACACTTCCATGTGCCCCGTCTATGTGTTGTTTGTTCTTTTTTTAAAAAAAACACCAATACTGCATCTTTCAATATTGCAGCCAAAACACTGCTGAAACAGACATGCATTGTAAATCAGACAGCATATGACAAAACCCAGAACTGTGTAGCTTCCTCAAGATTTCAAGGTTTAGCTGTATGTGAGTAATGCTTCTTGAGGGGCATATATAGCAGGCAGGTAGCCTAGATAAATGTTTCAAACACACACACACACACGTTCAGGCCGAACTCCTACTAAAACTCACTTGGGGTTGGAGCTATTCCAGTAAACAGCGTGTCTGTCAAATATGATCTTCTCCTCCGCCCACACGGACACCCAAGACAGGATGGCCAGCAACACCACCTCCATCACACACTTCTGCCCGAGCTGGCACAACATCATAGACATCTAGGGGGAGTCTTTTATTTCTAACTGATATCAGGCTTTCACTGCTGTCGCTGCTCCAGAAATCCTCTCTAGATCATCAATGTCCTCCTGCGCGTCTTCTGACAAAATCGGGTCGGCGGCTCATGGGATCGTTAACTGGCTTTGATGCTCTGTGGTGTTTCAAGTCATACTGAATGTTTGAAATTCACTTTCAAACTTGGCCAGTTGCGCATAAAAGAAGAATTTACATGGTATTTACAAAAGCGTCGTCGGCGGGATGCTGCTTGTGCGTCTCCTCTGCAAGGTCCAAAAGTTTTCTCCCATTACGCGCAGCCGGAGAGAGGTGCGCTACCTGGATTAGATCCCGTCTCGCTCTCTCTTTCCAGAAAAAGATAATTAGATTCCAGAATTTATCCGAGGTTTATAATTCTGTCGGTGATATCGTAGCTCATCAGCAGACCTAAGATAACGCCAAAACCGGCCGTCATATTTGTTTACCCAGATTTCTATTGCGCCTGGCGCACGCTTTTTTCCGCTCGTTCCACGGTGCAAATCTCTTCGCAGCTTAAAACTGCGTCCACTTGACCTTTTCTCTTATTGCAGTTCAAGGAAATGCATTCCGCACAAAAACACGCTCCGTTTCGTTATTTTCTGCTCAAACTTATCACACAATAACATTTGTAGGACGGGAGAATCCTTCTTAAACAACCACAAGCTCTCACTGCGTCTCAACTTGGTGATTCCTCCGCTGCCACTGGCTCCAATCCAATTTAACTCCAGTCACTGCGCGTCTTTCCGTGCGTCACGCTGACTGGCGCAGCAAGGGAGCCGTCGATGAGCACAGCTTTAATCCCAACACGCTCCCGTACAACCTCCACCTATAGCGGCAACATCACTCACCGGCACCCCGACTCGGTGTAAGCAACCCCCACCCCCTCTCTCCATCTCGCGCTCGCTTTTCTTTCTGAGCGGGCGGGGTCTGGAGCCGTGCTGTGCTGCGCTCCCTCTGGGGACTCGTGGCTGGCTGACTCACTGCGCCCTGGCCATACGCAGCCAGAGATGTATAAAGGAAAATCTGAACTCAGTTAAACACTTAATTCGAGGCAGTTAAATGACTTTTTATTGTGACATAAATTCTAAATTTTAGTATAAATAGCTGACATTAAGACAGACCCCCCCCCCGCCCAGAGAGACGTGGTAAATTATAGCTCAAGTTTAATTTATTATTCACCACAATCATCAGTTTGGCTGAAGACTGTTTATTTGGATCTTATCATGGCATGTAAAGCGCCCACGAAGTTCACTGTTTGAAAGCTGCTCTCTGATAAATGGAGAGAGAAAGAGGGTGTCTGATGGATCGCTGGAACAGTGGAGTCATTTTCCATCAGTGTCCATTAGGCCCAAATGGCAAGCGGAGGCAGCACCGAGTCTAAAACCTGTGAGCCATAAACCTCCAGATAGATGTCTGACAGAGCGCTGCCACCCCTGATGCCTCCGTCCTGAGACGGTGTGCAGACTGCTCTGCAAAAAACGTATCCATCGTTATGGAAAAGAGGGCGACATAGTAACGACACTGGTGTACAAGTGATCCATGCTTTTTCCGAACACGTGTTGATAAGGCTATGTTGTGCCGAATGAGCTCAAGCAAGGATCAATCCACTCTCAACAAGATGAGGATTGATTGAAGAAAACTGTTTGCAACAAGTCCATTTGCATTCCTTAGAAGGGCATCACCATGTCAACAAAATGAAAAGAGAGAAAAACAATTTGCACACTCACGAGCAAGTAAAAGGGTTTTCTAGAGTGTCTTCTAACGAACTTTGATGTTTCCCCAAACATCAAATCCAAGTTACTTGTCCCAAGCTTCCCAAACCTAAAAGGCCCAAGATTTCTGCAGCTTCCTCCTTCACATCTCATTGTGCCTCTTGGTTGGACCCTTTATGCAAAGTGGCCTAGTTTTTCCTCTGCCCCGCTCTGCCTGCAAAGTAATGCCTATAATTTGGGCTTCAACTTCAGGCAGGGAGAGAACCCATGCACCCCCATAACCCAAATACAGCTGCATGTTGTCCGCCTCAGTGGATGAATTATTCAACGTCTGTCTGAGGCGTGCATATGTAAACAGGTGGATAGTCTCCTGATGGCTTTCTTAAGAGGAAACACTATAGACCAAAGACATCCTTCACCTTGGTTTCATACTTTTGCTCCTTTACACTCTTAATGTGAGGCTAAAGCTCATGTAAGCAGCACAGACTAAACAGCGTTTGGTGGATTCTGACATTACAGCCTCTTAGGTGAACCTAAATCTAATAGTGTTGGTCAGAGTCAGCATGAGGATGCATGCCTCCTTAATGTGGTGCTAAATCCTAGAATTTATTGCTGGTTAAGCCTGTGATTGCACTGCAGATTTACTCTGCTCAAGAGAAATATAAATTATAGACATGAGAAAGCGTCAGGCCTCAAAAGTCCAATGTGTTTTCAAATGGTTCACTCACAAACCAGCCATTTACACTCAGCCTTTTCCCAACTTAAACGGCTGTTTTAGGGATTGAAAATGTCAGAAATTGTAATTGTGGTTCAAGAGACAGAACAGTCTTGAACCACTTGCCCACCCTGCCCCCATTCATTAAGCATGAGGTTTTCATTTGTGTGTGGCCTTTGTTTGCCAGTACTTGCTTGATTAGAGACCGCAGTACTAATGTAAATAAATGTTGCCAGATGTGGCTGGATTACTATGCCACATGGTTTCATTTAGTCCCATGCACATGGGCACTGGCGCGACCAAGCGAGGGACACCCCAAGGGTCTGTACTTGGCAAACAAATGGAGAGGAGGTGGGGTATGATTGCACAAACTGCATACCTATGCTGAAAGCTTTAGACAGTGCAAAGGAGTTTAGTAAAAAAAAAAGGGCTTCTTCGGTGTCGAGTAACTTGTGAATCAGTGCAATCTTGGAACATAAATGTTCTGAATGCAAGTTTAAAATTGGATCAAAGTAGCATTCTGTGAGCTAAGAAAAACTACATTTGGATCATATTACTTAAATTACCCTTCTACCCAAGTATGTAATTCCAAAGAGGATTCTGTGTGCACTGGTCTCTGCTCCAAATTAGTCTTGATAGAGTGAAACAACGAGGCTGCAAAGGAAACCAAAGTCTCCAAGGCAGCATCAAAAAGGTGAACCTGAAATGTTAAGACTTGTTGCAATTCTTGGCGAATTCAAACATAAAAATCTAACTTTAACCTTATTTTAGCATGCTCAAACACCATGGAGCTTTTTCATATTGGTTGTGATCAAGTATCTCTGACTGACATCTTTCTTAATATGACCTTCAGGGTATGCTTTTCTGTGCAACCTAAGAGCACCAGAAAAACAAACGTGAAATTCAAACCAAGCTGAAACTCACTAGATTTAAGTTTATGCTCCCACAAGGTGCTGGCATTATACAACAAAATCCAGGTCTTCTCAGCCAGAAATACAGACACCACTGGGCTCAATTCTTTTCTCGTTTGTCCCCCTTCTCCAAAGGCAAGGAAGAGCTGAGGTTAATCCTCTCCATTGCTCTGTAAGGAAATCGTAGAAGAAAAAGGATAAAAAAAATAAGGGTATAATGCCAGAAAGCACTTGAGATTAAGCCACTAACTATTGACATTATGTGAGTGGCAGGTAAAGTCACCTCTGTATCGAAGCCTTTGATCACCACCAGAGAACAAGAACTCCCCCTAGTGGACAAAAAGGTGTATACCAAAAGTTTACTGTGGTTTTGGTTCACCTCTTCTCACACCCCAGCAGAATTCTGATAAAAGCACAGATGCCAGATATGCTGGATAGCTATACTCAGGTTTTATCTTAATTATTCATCTTATGAGATCCAGCAACTTTGTTTCCACAGCAACGTCCCGCCTCTCCTGAGTGTTACACCCGCTAAACTTCAAAGGTCAAATGAGAGCACGGGAGGATTATTCTGAATCAGTGAGAATAGCAAGTATCCAGCACTGCACATCGAATTAACTCACCACCCCGACAATCACTGCAGCTGTTTCATCAAGGAATTTTAACAGGATTGAGCTGAGTCCAGATGAGCAGTCAGTCAAGTTTAGATGGGATGAGTATGAAGCTGGAAACACAGTAAAGGATATTAAAAACACCCCACCACTAGTGAACAGGATGAGAAATGTTGAAAATGTTACAAGATGTTAACCTGGTATAGAAGGAAAGCGAGGAAGAGACCGAAAACAAATGAGTCCAGATGAAGGAAAGAAACTAAAGATTTATTGAAGGTAGCAGAAGATGCAAGAGACAAGATCAGAATGCCGAAGGGGGGGGGGGGCACATACAGAGACACTTCTGTGTTCATATAGGTTTAATGTCTTTGTGTTACAAAAGTTTTTGTTTTACAGCTCAGGAGAGCTTAATAGGTCTGTGCTGTTTTATCAAAATATACATGTTTTGAACGTATGTGTCTGTAATCCAAATGATTTTGTGGTACAAAAACATGAATATATACAACCATCAACCCCACTTCATACAATACCCCCACCCCCATATAAAAAAAAAAAAAAGGAAAAATAAAAGCTTTTAACAAAATTGAAAGGCATACAATTTTTCTACACTGTCAACATCACAGCTAGGACTGTGGTTCAATTAAGTATCCATTCTAAGTGATCTCTACCAAAGCAGGCTCTTTGTAAAGTCAATCAAACAAAAAGGGGTACAATATACAGTATATGTTGTTAATCAAAAGGCAATTTAACTTCATGTGACTTTTTTTCAAAGGCATCTGAGGAATAGAAATAGGAAATGAAGCCTCGTGTTTGTTGTAATGTGAAAGAAAAAACCCTCAAGAAATCACAACACTACAAAACAGCAAGGGTAGAACATACTTTGGTCCTTAACAGCAATAACCGTCTGCAGCTACATGAAGCTTTGTTAAATCATGCATAAGAATCTTACAAAAATAGAGAGAGCACATCTGTATCTGGTCCAAGACAACAGTGGTCAAGGCTGTGGAAACTGGTGCTTGAGGCACACAGGAATGTGACGACGTGTAAGACTTCAGCGTGATGGATCCATGTACGAGTAAAAAGTGCACTAAACACACCTGACTGTGGCCTAAGTGTACACAGACAGGGTACTGGGTGAGGGCTCTCTCACCCTGTAATTCTGGTATCATAAATTTAAGAAAAAAAAAAAAATATATATATACTGGGGTTTTTAAACACCGTCCAAGACTGTCATGACCATCAATTTACAATTGAGTCCAAGCTGCCCTCTCACAGATAAGATTACCTGAATATAATGGGATAAAGGCATCTTTGTAGACAGGATAAGATACAACACCTGAATGAGAGGTAAAATCAACTAACCACGCCTGTTTTGGCCTTAAAAACTTAAGGAGTCAAGGCACTGAGATAGCGATCAAACACGAGCTATACTACAAAAGCTATCAGTTAAGCTTAGAAATGATACAAATAAATTTTAACGTTTAAAAGAAAAGATAAATGAATATATAGGTGTCCACATATATATATGAATGTAATGTGGTTAACTGAGGCCCCAAACACCACTGTCCCGAGGACTAAGTGAGAGTGAAAGGGGACTGTAAGACAAGAAGGCTGAATACAGCTCTATGCCTGCAATGACACACCTAACAGAGCTACATCACCTAGCAAGGATATTAAGCATCTAACTAACTTACATTCATAGTTTCTACGTACATATAATGGGGCTATATGCATACAAAGATAAACACTTGTTTTTAACAAGAAACAAGATTAAATGAGCCACTTCCTCATTTTAACAATGCTGGTACAAACCAAAGGGTGGGGGTGGAAAATATAAAATAAAAATTGAGAGCCATATCATTTCCAAATTAAGCCAGCACAAATCTGGCAAGAGCAAATTTAAAGTAAGGCACACGACCGAAGAGAAAGAGTGAAAGAAGAGCACATTCAAACAGACCTCTTTCACAGCAGCCATTGCAATATCAAACAGTAGGAGGGGGTTACTGATCACATTAATTAAGGCTCTGCACCGAAACATTACAGAACCTTCATTAGCATCATTACCAACACTTGTGCTTACCTTCCATTTCACATTAAAATTGCTGCTGTGAAACAGGACTACTGAATCATTTCTGATAGTGGTATGGATCCCCAGAAGTAAATAGGTGGAAAGTCACGATTTAAAAAAAAAAAAAAAGACACTGAAAAAGAAGTTGTTTTATGGTCTCTTGAGTCAAAACTAAATCCTTTGTCTTAAACCGTTTCTCACTGGCCGAACAGGTTCAAAGTGGCATTTCAAAAAGGCAAACACACACACACAATCTCAACACAGCTACTGTAATAAAAAGGAATGCTGAAGTGTGTCTGGTGCGGATACAATTCATCCACATAAGCATACATCTGTGGCGGAGGGTGTTTAAGTGATTTGGTCTTAAAAGGACAGTTCAACAGCTGCCTCTACTTTACCCTCCAATTAAAAAAAACAAAAAACAAAACACACACAAACATGTTCCACTGCAGAATGTTGCCTCTTTCCAGGACCCCATATGCAACCTCACGTTTTTTTTCTCTCTTTTTTTGGGGGGGGGGGTGGATTTAGTCACCAACAACCTCTCCTGAACTGGATCTGAGACCCCTCCCAATAAAGCTTCAATCCCACTTGCTGATCTCCAAGTTTTAGATGAACTGTTTCATTTGCAAGAATGCACGTGAACAGTGTTTACATTCTTACAAGCAAGACCTAGCAAGTGTAACAAAGCTTTAAGGACAAAGCGATAAGCCCCTTTCATACATGCAATCCCTCCCAATAATCAGACAGCATCTGAACGTGCTAGGTTTGTGCTAAAGGAACACCCCAGTCTTACTCGGAAAAGCTGTGGCATCATTTTTACTACGCTGGACCTAGACTTTCAACACAGCAGAAGTCTGAGCGCATGCAGTCGCAGTAAGGGGTACGCATGCACGAGATTACCTCCGTCCATGTCTCTAGTGCATCTGTTAGTTGCTCAGCTAACCAGAGAATGCCTTAAACAGCAATAACGTACATAGTAATGTTTTACATAGTTGGAAGATCTGTAAGAGATCTCTGAGTGCCTGTGGGAGGAGCGGTGTACAGCCCTATGATCAGCATTGTGGAACAAACACACCCTGCTCTTGGTGACAATGATGGAAAGAATATCGCAGAGTGTGGTTACATTTCACTGCAGTTGTTACTGACAGTACTTGCTCACACTCAAGTCTTCTGCAGGTATCGCGGCTCTCTCCATTGCTGTCTGAACAAAGGCATGAGGAACATTACCGTGTATGTGACTAGTGTCTGAATACTTTAACAGATTAATGAAGCCAGCAATGTTTAGTAACTCATGGCTGAAATGCCTATAGGGAGAAATGAAAAAGAACTACTTGCTGCAGTTTATGAAGATGGCATAGTATTCAAATTCAGGCTGTTTTTTTTTTCTTTGAAGGATAATACTGCAGAATAGAAGTTTTCACAGTAGAACTTCTGAGTAGTCACAGTGGGGAAGCAAAGGTATAATAATGATGGCTGTCCCAGTAAGCCGTGATAGTGAACCAGCATGCATAAAAGCAGGACCTTCTAAGTAGAGCCATCATTAACACATCCATGCTTTCCCCACTTAGACAACTTTCATAGATCTCTTGACTTTTCAAACACCTCATGCCAGTCATTTTTCTACACTTTAATTTAAAAAGCTTTGACACCAACTTAAGCGTTTACAACATAAACCAAGCCAAAATCAAGTTGCCCCCACTTTTTTTTTTTTTTTTGGTGCTCGGAAGAGAATTACATCAAACAATTTTAAGCCTATTAATGATGGGGAATGATTTGCTGTGAAAGGAGCAACATTCAAAGAAACAGCTATAAATAAGTAACAGTGGCCATTTCCACTGACGGCAACCATCTGAGCAGTAGCATTCAGATGGCAATAAACTTGGAGGGTGAAAGGAGAGGCACTCAGATGGTGGATTTGGAGAAGGACACTCGAAGGTGGTGGTTCTCTCCCAGATCGTGGTTGTGGAACTCGATGAGGGACTCAATTGCCTCCTCGACTGAGCCCATCTGGATCAGAGCCATCTTGCGGTCTTTTCTGTTTGAAAAAAAAGAAAGCATTTGTTCTTAAAGTGCAAGATCCACCCCAATTTTGTGTGGATTGTTTTCCATTTGCTGTATTGTACTTGAAAGGCTAGGTTTTCTCTATGCATCTAAAAAAAAAAACTTCATAGCAGCTCTTGTTTAAATTGACTGCCTTAAATTAAGGTTGTAGTGTGTTCTGAAGAAAGGTGCCACAAAAAACAAGCAATTTAAACATTTTTTGGTTTAAATGGACTAAAACTTACTGAAAGAACTTGAAGGCCTTGACTGTTGCTCCTGAGCTGCCAAATAGCCTCCTGAGATCATCCTCCACCACAGAAGGCCTGAAAACAAAGGGGTGAGTGAAGTTAAAAAGCTTTGTATGTTTATGTTTCTTTTACTAGGCAGCACGTTTCTGTTTCTGAAGTGATAAAACAAGGAAAAGGGAAACAAAAGGGGGGGGGTGCAAGATTAAATCTATAAACACAAACACCTGAAGAGAACAAAAGAGAAAAAAAAAAAAGGACTAGAAAGAAAAAGGTGAAAAAGTTTAGTGTGCAAAAGCTGCTGAGTGAGAGTGGAAATGAAAAAGACTCCTGCAGCAGCACTCACGGTATGTTAGAGAGGTGGAGCGTTGCAGACGGTGGGAAGATGTTGGAGTAATTTTTGGAACCAGGCTTCTTGAAACGATGCAGCGGAGAGTTGCTGTAATCCTTTGTGAGGCCCTGGTCCTCATGGCCTTCTCTGGGAAGCTGAACTGTTGTGTGTTTTGACAATGTCACACGCATGGCTCTACCATGAAGACGCTGGCCATTCAGATGGCTCATAGCTAAAAAACAGTCACACAAACATGGTTTCCAAACAGAACACTAAGCAAGACCACCCCCACCCCCCTTGTGCATTTTCAAGTTGTCTATCAACAATGATAATCTTTTACATCTCTGATAAACCAAAGTTTACCTCAATAAATCAGATTATTTAGCTCTAAACAGCCACTATAAACAGATAATCAGCTGTCTATCACAGGAAGACCTGAATAACCCTACTAAGCAAAGGCTCCAAACAATGCACAGTATAATAATATGAGGAGAGAAAAAAAAAGATGAAAGTGATAGATCAAAGAAAGAAAATAACGTTTTGCAGTAGCTACCTAGTTGAGCCTGTGTGCCATCGGACATCTGGATCAGAGCATTCTCCTTTTTATTGAACAGGATCTTTACTCTCATCACATCGCCATACACACCTGAGGAGGAAGGGGAAAAGCATCGTGATGCAAATCCAGCAAAGACAATATACATCAAGCCTAAACCAGGAGGCACACAGTCAATCACAGCAACAAAAACAATTGAAACCATCAAATCAGATATCAATATTCATACTATAACTAAGGGAACCGTGTGATTGAGGTTATTGTTAGGCTATTCTATAATCTTTAGGTTCAATTCTGCATGGAACCTCTGTAACCAATCCTACCTAAGCCCTCTTAAAATACGAACTACAGATAACTTGCTAAAATGCCTTTAGAGGGGAGAGGTTGTGATCTGAGGACAAGAATCAAAGAGTAGTAAAAGGAGTAGTTGTGATCAATTTGATTTTTCTACTGTGAAGACAAAGTTGATTACTTCCCAAACTTGAGGGCCTAAATAGAGACATGCAGAAATAAACTAAACATGCACATACCTACATTAGAATAACCGAGAAAAACTGCAAGAGAATAATATGGTGACATAATCCGAGGGATATGTCAACTCATAATCACTAGGAAGAAAAAAAAAAAAAAAAGCAGCAGCATTTCATCATTCTATATAACATTGCAGAGAAAGTCAAGGGAATCACTGGAAAAAGAAAAAAAAAATCAGCCAAAGAAAATGAAATTTGACAATTTTTATGGCCTAAATTTAGCTGGTGCAGAACCAATAAAGAGCTGACGTTTATCCTCTTCTTTATGGTGATGCTTTAAAATTTAGATCGGCCTCCCGCCTCATTGCCAAACAAAAATCTTTCCCACATTTCTATTTAGTGGGGCAATATTTTCATTGAAGGGCTGTGCTCTTTGATGATAAACTGCAAATGTTTTCTGCCCATGGACATATATCACAGCTTTTAAAAATTAAATGAAATGCTGCAGCTTTATGTGGTGTTCTCACCATACTTTCCTCACACAAACCCACAACAACCAAAGCAGGTCATACAAACTCCAAAACAGACACCCCCAACTTCCATAGTCCTGTACTCTGATGACCAGCCATCAGTGGTTAAAAATAAATAAAAGCCAACAACATGAGACAAGACATGCCCACCTCGCCAGGTAACAGTAGTAATAAAAAAAAGGAGATGAAAGGATGATAACGTACCGAAAAGAATAAAGAGGCAGTGTGGCGTAACGCTCTTTAGAGACAGCAGGAGGGAGCAGCGGGGCAGGGGGCCAAAGGGGGAGAGGGAACAGGGACAGGGGAAAAGAGACGGAACGGAGCGGAGTGGAGGACAGTGGAGTGGAGTCGGGACATGTCCGCAGGCCACAGGCAGCGAGGTCCACAGGAAGGCCACAGTACCATGGAGGAAGGAGAGGCATGAGGGACGAAGAGAATGAAGAGAGGACAAGAGGAAGAGGAGGATTTGAACAGCATGAAAGGACGAAGAGAAATACGAAGATGGGGGAGTGGGGGGAAAGAAACATGGTGGAGAGGTAGATAATGGCAAAAAAACAAAAACAAATAAAAATCAATCAAGGGGCCAAAGAGGTGCCAATGTTGAGTATTTGTGTTTTCAATTTGTGGGGGATTTCCAAATTGGGGACAATGGTAAGGTGAAGGAAAAAGGGTTTGGTGGATGGGAGGAGTGGTTGTAGTAGTAGTAATAACAGAGGAGTGGCAGGAGGGACAGGGCAGGACAGAGGGAATAATTGGTCATGGGGCGTGCAGTCAGTTGGCAAGATTTGAGGTGAGGGTTTTTTTAAAAAAGAAAAAAAAAAGAGAGAGAAGGGGGACAGAGAAAGGAGAGAGAGAAAAGGAAGTAAAAAAAAAATACAAGGTCAGTATACACAAAGAAATGTAGTGCTTCAGACAGTAGAACTGGCTAAATTAAAATGCACTGTCACTATGGGAACACTAGGAGAAAAAGAAAGAGAAAAAAGATTAACAATGAAATACAGGAAAAAGGCAGAGACAATATGTACTTTTAAACTATATGCTGTTTGTTTAGATTACGTAGTAAATTATATAAACATAAAACTAAGCATCAATTTTAATTATCAAAAAAACCCAGAATCCTTAAATTAACATACTAAGTGTATTGACTACAGTAAATGTAATGAGCTTAAAGACTACTTGTATATTTATACACTACTGAAAGAATAATGAACATGTGTTGCTTTAAAAACAAGACAAAAGTAATATTGTCTCCCCAACAACTCAAGAATGATTTTAACTAATGGACAAAAATGAAGATATGAAATGGTAAGTTTTCTTTAAAAAAAAAAAAAAAAAAGAAGTTAGTTTTTTGAATAAACTTAAAATTCACAGTGAGCAAAGTGGCAGGGCAGAAACGCAGGAGGTTTGGTCAAACAGAGAGGTCCTGAAAGGGAAGCGGTTTTGACTTAATGATCCCCTTGTAATTAAAAATAATGCAAGGGTACTCCTTGTGCAATCACATGAAGATGGTAGGGTTTTTGTTTTTTTTTAACAAACAAAAAAAACCCAAAAACGCTTATTTCATTTGAGCAATATAACATTTGAATGACGTTCAAAACTGAACTGATAAAAAAACAAAGGTTGTAGACCTATTTAAAAATAGTATGTGTACTGACCTCAGGGTTCAGATTGCTGACCAACAAGACATTGTGTCCCCCAGTGGCAGCAAGCCCTGACAGCCCGAGCCGGCTAGCGGCTGCTGCTGCAGCCGCCATGCCAGTGGGGCCCACACCCAGGGATGCCAAGGCACTGGGAATACCAGGCACCGACAGACCTAAAAGCAGTAAACCACCATGTTAATGAACTTTGTAGATTAAAAAAAAACACCTAATTAATAATTTAAGTTTCTTAGCATCAGGATTATGACTGTATGAATCAGCACAGGAAACAGCAGGACTGGGAATATGTTTTTGTACTGACCTGCTTGCTGGATAGCAAAGGTTGGGGGGAAGGCATGAGCTCCACCATAAGGAGAGGCTGAGATTATACCTGGTGCAGCTACATCAAGAAGAAACAGAAGAACACAAATATTTTCATTAAAAGAATGACAATAGTGAAGTACCTCCTACACGCTCTAATTCCAAAGCAAATGGATGACATTCTTACCAAATGCAGCAGCTGCCATAGTCTGGGGGTCAATGGAGGGCTGTGAATCTGCAGTTGGAAGGTCTGGTCGGGTATAGTCCCTGCTCTTGTCGTTGTTGTACTTGACGTTGAGGCTAGTGAGCTTGGAGAAGCTGATTCTCAGAGTACAGCAAGCATTGTAGATGTTTTGCCCATCCAGAGACTAAGGAAGATAATGGTCCGTTAGACTTAAGATGTGTTGTGCGTTTTACATTCGTGAGTTTAACCAATGACATTTAGTCACATTGTACAACCTGCCCTATAATCATAATATCATTTTAAAATGTCCTAACCTTAGCATCAAGGTGACAAAGCACATCGTGATCTGTTAACCATGGGTAACCATCTTAAACTGAGATACGATGCCAAAAAAAAAGAAAAAAAAAGAAAGAAAAGAACTTACCATCTTGGCATGCTGAGCTGTCATGGCATCAGCATACTGGATCAGAGCCTGGAACTGGTTGTTCTTAGTAAAAGTGATGATCTTCAGCACTGTACCAAACTTAGAGAAAATCTGCAGAAGAAAAACATGAATGGGGAGGTCAATGACAGCACACTTGAAATAAATAAAATATCTGGGACATACAGACAAAATAAATTAACAATTGAGATTTGCAAAATATCTTTACACTTTAATCTTTAGACATTAAAGTCGTCCATCAGTGGTTACATATCTAAACATAGTAATTTGGGGAGATGCTCTTAAAAGGGAGATTTGCATGCAAGCATGCCCAGACTGGCTGAGCATGCTTGCATGTAAATCTGACCACTGTCAAAACTCTAGTAGCTAACTTTACCTGGTGTAGTACATCCAGGGTAACAGGGTAGAAGAGGTTTTCCACTATGACCCTGAGTACAGGGCTTTGCGCTGCTGTTGCTCCAGCCATGCTACCAGCATCTGCAGAAATGGCCACGCTTCCCATTCCTCCACCATGAAGTGCATTAACTGCCTGCAAAGCTGCCTGGGCACGCTAAGGAGAAACAGATATTTCTCAGTGTGAGTGGTGAAAGGTTAGTACCAATGAGTAACGTGTGTGGAATAATCTTGTGAAACAGAAAACCGTACATAAGTTATTTAATATACATTTTCTGTCTGTAGCCAAAACTTGAATCATAGTATAGAGCAGTGAATGAAGCCTCAAATCCAAAATTTAACATAAAAATCAAATGTACGTATGCATGCTTATGTTCAAAACCCCTTACCACTTGGTTGGGGGAGTTGTCCGTCTTGAGCTCCTTATGGGTGGAGTACTGCATGTAAATGGGGTGGTTTCTGATGACAGGGGTAACAGAGGAGTAGTAGCTCACCATCGTCTGTGCACACTCCTCGCTGTTCAATTCCAAGAATGCCTAGAAGATAAACACACTTATTCTGTTTATCCCATAACATACAATTAAGGTGCCACCCCAATGCAATACATTAAGCATTTGTAATAATTCTCCATACTGATTGTTAACCTTTGTAATTAACAGCTTTCCCATGGTGACAATTTTATTGGTTTAGTACTTCTAACAGAAAACATGCTGAAGAACTGAGATTTACTGTCTTCCTCCAGGTAAATCTTAACATCAAGTAGTGTCTATCTAACCAGAAAAGTCACAAGGACGTAACAAAACCACCATTGTTATAATTTTAGGTCAGAAGGGTAGAAAGCTGATCCCTCAGCCCAGGCCTGGGACTGCAAGACACACAGTTTGGTGAGCAGACGGGCAACAATCTTTCCTACCTGGTTTTTGCCTTTCAGCATCAGCAGATTAGTGACCTTCCCAAAGGGCAGTCCCAGGCCAATAACTTCAGCCTCATTTATGTCGTTGGGCAGCTTGCGTACATGGACCACACGTGACGGAACACCAGGACTGCGGACGTCACCTTTGAATTTTTTGCTGTCGTTGCCATTGGCTGCAAGAGAAAACAGAAGCAGATACAATCAGGGAGGGAACAGAAGGCTCCGGTTCTTCCTGAATAATGGATTGATCCCCATGGCAACACAAACACAGACATGTCAAGCACTTCAATAAAAAAGATTCACCCTTCCATGGCAACCCCCCTACCTGAGTTCATGATATAGGGTCCGTTGGATATGCAGGAAGAAAAGAGTTCGTCGGATCCCCTCTGCAGAACGAGAGGAAACAATGGTTCACTTCAGTGCATTCACCCAATGAAGGCACAGCTTGGCAGGTGGAGAGCACTGTTCTCATATTACTAAGCCACAGTGTGATAAAGCAGGAAGTAATCTGATAACCAAAAGAGAATTGAGCAAACATGTTTGAGAAGAACTCCACCTTCCTCACTAGGAGGAATTCAGTGAACTATCATGTCAGCAGGAATATCTGACTTCCCTTCCCACTAAATGCCTTTAACAGTACTGCCAAGCCTCAAGTCACTGTAACAATAGGTCGTTCTCTCTTATTTGAGGCAATATGCAATAAAACACAATTATGCATATCACATTTAAAAGGTGGAAGTACAATATTCAGTCACATTTTAGTCAAACAGCTGTCAGTCAGTACATCCCATCTTCTCATGTAATTCATCAGGAGGAATAACACACTGAAGCCCTTTGGAGTGCAAGACAAGATGGAGACACTTCCAGTCCACACTAGTCTACTGTCTGCCATTTACAGCCTCTCTCTCACTCCCTCTTTACTACATAAAAAGTGCTGTTTCAGGGCTGTTCTCATGGTTGTGTGTGTGTTTGTGGCTGAGCAAGATGAAGTATTGCAGTCACAAGAAGTGGCTCAGCAGCCTAAGCTCTACAACACTCTACAATGAAGGTCCTGTTCAGGCTGAGACTAGGGGCATTGTTACGCGGCAGCACACACATATGTAGCCCGGGGGACTCTTTGGGAGTTGAAGAGCCCCGTAGCACTTTAACAACAACCAGTCATGCAGGTTTGCTAGCATTCTTCACCTTGTGAATCTAAATGGAGGGTGGGGTCACATAAGGCTGCAAAGTCTACTTACAAAAAGTTATGAGACAGTACTTGGTGGTGCCTCTAAACATAACATTGTGTTGGACATTGATACAGTACTGAAAGCAGTAGTATAAATAATCTGGCTTCCACATATAAATGAGTAGTAAGTTAGTATATTCCTTACAATTCTGACAAAAATATGACCGCGAAAAAAAAAAGAAAAAAAAGACTCAAAACACAGATTAAAACAAACAGATGAGAACAGTGTGTTCCACTTGGTGGGAAGAAAATGGAAAATGATCTTGATAATTCAGCCAATAGCAGATGCAAACCATGAGAAATGAAGGAAGTGGCTCCAGCCTGACTCGCTGGTTGTGGGCGGGCAACGGCACACTATCACTCAGCAGACTGGTTCCAAACAGGAAGAGCAGCAAGATCAGGCCTGCTTCCAGAGTTTTGCTAAACTTCCTTTGCGGAGACTGTAGGTTAGTGTTATGTCGCTCCCTCCTCCTTCTTCCTCATTCTAATAATAACAACTGCAGAGCTAAGACTGTCCACGGTGCAAAGCAGGAACATCAAGTCACTCACAAAATGGAGACTTTTGTTACCAACTGAGCATTTTAAGGGTGTGTGGCAGCGAGTTTACAAGTCAAGTTAAGTCACTCTTAGAAAAATAGAGTTGACAAATCATTTGCTTAAGTCCAACGCAGATCAAATAAATGTGTGTCGACTTGTTCACATCCTTTGTTTGCTCAGGATGTGGACAGGATAACAATAATCTTCAGAGTGATGACACACTGCTGGCCTATGCACCAAAACTTCAGTTTCCTCTGAATGACAATGGCCATACTTGGAACTCCATTTTCAAACATTAACATGTACTGGAGGCAATTTCTCTGCCCCATTCACCAAGTTACACCTGGTTTGCATTTCATCAGTTAAAGAGGAAGAGAGACATATACTCTCCAAGTCTACTGAAGCACGTGTGTGTGTATTGCGGGGGGGCATTCCCATTTTATAAGTGAACTAAACCTGAGGTGATTTATTTGTAGTTGTGCTGGCTTATTTACGGCTCTAGTGGGTGGTGGTGGTGGGGTTGGTTGGTGTACTCTCACAGGAAAAGCACAAAGGAGAGAAGCACAGGTACAAGCATGTTTGTTCACTGTGATCAGCCTTCACACTTGGAGGGGGTAGGGAGCTGTGCCTCGCCAGGGGGCTGGAGGGGGGAGATTGGAATGTGACCGCGGAATGCCAGACACTCTGCCCAGACAGAATAATTACAGATTCCAGCAAGGCAGGGCTCCATAACTCAGCGTCATCATTACCGCAGAACTTCAAATCCAGAAAACAGGAAAAGTTAAAAAAGGAGAAACAATCTCATCAGGAGTCAAAGCTTGCATACTGACCAGAATTCATTAAATCCCGTATTAGTACTCATGACGAAAAGAAACTGGCCATGCTAAAATGAATAAAGGGGATGGGGTGTGTCCATGTAATGAGGGTGTGTGTGTGTGTGTGTGTGATGATCGGCGTGCTTGTTTAAACAGCATAAAGACCTTTGGCCGAGAGGATGGTTGCAGGAGGATGGCTACAGATGTAAGTTGAGTTCAATTAGTCCACCTACACTGAAGCAATGTTACCTGAGGATTACTACTAAAATCAGGAATTATAACCAGTGACATGCTGAAGAAACAGTTTGGGCCTTTCTGATCAAGCCTGCACTCACAGACATTCAGTTACACAAGCATACAACAGCTCAGTGACTAATTTATAAAGGCCAATTCTTGCAATAGATTTAAAATTGAACGCTGTGGATTTGTTATACCAGGGCTGGCTGAACAGCCTTGTAATTGAAACAAGAGTGAGAAACAACAAGCAGTAGGGCAGAATTCAGCTTTCGCAACATTCCAATAAGACCAACAGACTATTAAGGAACACACAAACAACAGGAAGTTTCATTTCAACAGTCACACAGGGAAACAGAGAGAACAGGAAAACATGAGAGCCCCACCTCAGAGAATCTATGCTAACATAATTATCAAATAATCTACTTCTACAGTCTTGAGAAGCTGTAATCTCTATGTGCTGACCATTCAGTTGTATTTCATGAATGTTTAAAAGGCAAGCTAGTCTTCAACTGCAGTCTCATTAGACATGAGAAGAGGCTTTGCACAGCCATTCTGTATTATGGGGGAGGCTCCTGCAAAGTGATACACTGTGTGTCACCAGAACTGGCCCAGATCTTTTCAATTTTCACTGTAGATTGTAAAAAGACCCCTTTGGAAAATATCACACATTTAGAGTTAAAAATACTACATAGTAATTTTAGCATCTAGTAGTCACTACTTGTGTTGTAGTAAAGGTAGTGCAACACTGTAAAACAATAAACTGAAAAGATCAGCCAACAGGAAGATGACTCAAATCCGCCTACCTTTGTGCCAGCTGATATGTCATGGACACTGCTGCAAAACAAAGAAAGTTGTTAGTAAGAAAAGTATGGAAAGCCATCCACAATCTATCTTAAACTAATACAATTTACAATACACAAATTCCCGCAGTACTGTTAGTGCAAAAGGAAAACGACTTCCTCATTTAAAGCCATAAAGCGCCACAGAAAACCAAATAAGTCACACAGACGGACAAGCAAAAATATACTTACTCAATTTCAGGGACGTAGCCGGATCCCAGAGGGTACAAGTCAGCGTCTAGGCGGCTATAATGGTTTAAAAAACATGCAAGCAAACTTGTGAGTTAACACAACAACAACAACAACAACAAAAAAAGAAGAAAAAGAAACGAACCTATGATTAAAACAATATACGCCGGGGGCGAATTCAAAGCTGCCTGTCCGCTAACTTCTTCAAACTATCGAAATCAGGTGACCAAAAAAGAAGAACACGTTTGAACTAAACAATACGCTATCAAGTATCCTACTGCGATAAGATAACTCGGTGTAGAAGTCCCTGATTCAATCAAACATTAAGGCCAGACATCTTCAACATGGCCCTGGAGCTCCGCAGACAAATGAATGCGGAAATGAGACACGTTGCTTTAGCTTGCGCTCGAGTTCCCGTGAAACCAAGTTACAAAGGTACAGTTAGCCAAAAACTAATGTCCGCCTTAGCAAACAACAGGCTTCCGCTCTCTTGCTCAAAGAAAGCCATCAGATCATATCATAACTCACATTAAGTTGCTATTGTTTAGAGTTTCTACCGTTTACAAAAAATAAATAATTAAAATAACTCAATTAAAACATTCATATTAGTAATGACTGTTAGCCCAACGCTAGCGACGGCTAGCAGCTGCTAGTTAGCTTACGCTCCTGCTAACTGTTGCATGTTTTGATGGAAAAAAAACAGTTTCAAGTAAACTTTTCTTTTTCGATGGTTAAGCGCAGGCACCTTAAACATCGCAATATACTCACAAGTAACCGAAATAAGATAAGAAGTTACTTCGCGATCGGTTTGTCTTAAAAATATAAATCTTAAGTGTGGCTCTTTTCACTTACCCGTCCATTGCACAAGAAAAAAACTGCAGGTCTGAAGCGAAGGTAGGGCGGCAGACTTGCTTGATTTTCTTACAAAATGGCTGAACACACAGAGGCGAGCGCTGATTAGTCCAGGCACTTCCAAGAGCTAAAAATGGGCGGGGACAAGCGTGTACCTGAGCTGCGATTGGACAAGACAACTATCATTTTGTGAAAACAGTGGGCCGCGGCAAATTTCCAGTGCATCATTATCGAGGAGTCTTTTAGGAATTCTAAGTTAGCTTTGGGACTTCGAACGATAACAGGCGCACTCAAATGAACTTATTAGTCTAAAAATAAATTGTTTTCAGTTGCGCAACTGCATTTAAATCGGTTTATACAGAATTCATACAGAATTTCATCCCAAAAGTGTAGTACTTAATAGAGCCTAACAACACACACAAAAGAAGTAAAAAAAAAAAAAATGGCAGCAACTACTGATGGAGCCCCATATTTTGACGATATGACCACAGGTGTGGGGCCTGATCTTTGCTGTTTGGCTGGTAGAAATACATACAACACAGAGAGGCATGGGGAAGCCAAATTTGATGTCCATTTAAGTTACCAAACATGGTTAAAACTGTTAAATGAATGCAGTTGTGTAAACTGGTTTACAAGCCTATACTGGCATGAAATATAACTTTCTAAAGAACAGTCCATGGGCCAAGCCTCAGTACTTGCGTACACTGGGGCAACCCTCTGTCCACACATGCCATTTTAGAAGTGTTGGAAGAATTATGATTACTTTTAATATGAATTTTTAAAGAAAAAAAAATACAGAGCTAAGATAGCATTAAGAATTGGGAGAGAGGTCTGCTCCATCTAAAGTGACATAATGGCTACCCAAGTAACATCAGATCTCAGTATGTGTAAACAACAACTGGTTTTGGTGTGGTTCTAGATATGCCCTGATACCAAGTGTTGTCAGCACAATGTTTTAAGTCATGGAGACCACATGCTTTTTAAAATTGCAAAAGAAAATAGTTTTTGGTCACAATGAAACTAGGTGAAATCAATAAGTTATAAGATGTGGGTTTTAAAAGAAGCTTAAAAAACCCCACAAAGTTTTTAAAGTAAGGAATCAGTGTATAAGCAAACAGAATTAGCTCAGCTTTATTTATCTCATACATTATGGCAAACTGTCACAGTTGGTGATATAGTAAATATGTGGGTGCTATGATTTGTTTCTTGAAGATTTAAAACACTGTTGCTTCACTGAGGGCTTCCTTTTAATTTCACATTCATCACATGGGGTAAGTGAGGATGAATTTTCAATTTTTTTTATTATGTTTGTGTACTTTTCCTAATTTCAGTCTGATAATAGGAGGGCTGAAGCATGCATTTACCCAACACAGAGAAAAGGTAATTACTGGTGACTGATAGCATGGCAACAATTAGATTTTACTCTGTCTTTAGTGTTGATTTGGAAGATGTATCTGCTCCATATTTCAACCGATAATTGTGTTGGGACTCTCTTTTACCTTTTAATTTTATTTTCCATGACTTCCAATATCCTACTGGTTCACTCAGGGATATTGTGTTTTATTTATGCCTGTGTCAACAGTATGATTAAAAACAACACAATAGTAAAATCTGTTTCATTAGAGAGAATACACTGGCTAATGGAATTTACCACATCCATAATGGCCTCAAGAATATTTTTAGATTTCAATGTATCAGATATAAAGAATCTAATATATGTATGCAGGGTAAAGCAGGACAATTATAGTTATGTTGAACAATGCATACTTGGCCTCCTTACTTATGAATGGCATTAAAATGCATCCTTCTCTTCCTAGTGTTCTTAATTAACCCTCTTATCTCACTCACACACACACATGCACACACACACACATGCACACACACACACATGCACACACATTTAGTAGAATATTTCACAACAGTGTAAAATGCTTATGTTAAAAAGCAGTACATGTATGCTCCCTGGTGGCATGTTCTGTGTAGTGCACTCTAGAAAAATGATTAAGTTAAAGGATACATTGAGTCTGGAAATTAAAATCCCATATACGCTTAAACTGCCTTCTGAGCTTTCCCTAGACTGTCCCATCTCAAATCACACCTTTGATCTTGCTTCTTCTTGCTTCATCTTTTCTATATAGAGAAGCCCAATAATAAATTCATGGTTTATCACCATAGAACTGCATGTTTATGCCCAAAAAGGGTGTCCTGTACCCAATCTGTGACTCCATCAGATGGCAAAACCACACACATTTCAACCTTGGCTTACAATAGGTTAGCACATGCACACTTATTTAACTTGCTGTAAACAAACAATAGTTTTATTCAAGATTAAACATTTAGACGACCACAGAATAGATGAACAGGCATTGGTCTAACACAAGGTTGTTTTTCTGCTGCTGCCCCAGAGACCCACTAGTAAGCAAAGCTTTAGCTCACCAAATGTATGCATTTTTATCTATACAGATGCATATAGACATATACTGTATATACATTGGCTATCAGTTAGTCTTCTGTATAAAGTTTGCATTTTCAGAAAATGTTAAACATCAGATCAAGGTTGGTTTTGATTAGTTTCTTTTTTAGTCTAGAAGTAAAAAGTTAAACAAAATAAACAAACAAGCAAAAAAGAAAAAAAAAACTAAATATGTTAGTTGAAGTGATATCATCAATTTTAAAAAGTTAATACATGATACAAAGTTTCCTGGAGACCTCAACAGTAGTCTGCATATTACCAATTATCCAAGCCGTGTTCATTTATAGCTACCATTTGAAAAATGAATGAAGTATTCTAATATACTAGTGACCCTTCATAGTAGAAGGCAGTGTTTCCAGTGGGTCATTGTGACCAGGAACACAGCAAGAAAAACCCCAGTCTAAAAATGGCGGCAAACAGACAAGTCCAATCAAATGAACCTGACAAAGGCACCGACAATACACAGATGTATTAATCTTTTTTTAAAAATACACACATCAAATACAATATACTGCCTTGCAAAGAGGCCATAGAAAAAAAGGATGAGAGGCAATATAAGAAATGAAGTTGTACAATTATTGTGGAACTGTACATAGACTAGAACTTTTCCATCCATGCCTGCTGTCCTCACTCAGAAATATAAGAAGGGATCATTTCTCTGATGTTAAAATTAGGCAGGACTTGAGAGAATGCATCTGGCACTGAAGGTTAAGAAAGACTCTTATTCATCAAGCAGGAGGCAGTAGAATCCCCCTTACCAGCAATTTGAGTAAGACAGATGGAAAAAGATGAACAATAGTTGGTGGATGGAGTGTTTTAGACAACATTCTGGATTAGCACCAACTTCAGTTTTCTTTTTTTTTTTCTTTTAACTGCGTCTCCAAGCATAGAGGGTGTGGCTATGATTTGACAATGACAATTAAACAGTAGAGTGAGGAAATAATGGTGATGACATGTAGGCGACTCAGAGACATGGGAGGAGAAGCATTAGTAGTATAGCATTACTAACCCAGATCATCCAACTGCATATGTCTGCCAAACACATATGGAGACTAGGGCCAAAATGTATTTCAATAGTTTTTTGGGCCTTTTTTTGCAAATTTTGTTTACCATTTAATGTGGCTAAGATTATTTTTCTTCTACAATTTAGACGATTTGTAATAATGGAAAAAAGCTAAAAGCTTCGATACCCAGATACAGCTGAATTCTTTATAATGTGTCCAGAGAGATAACTAATATTTGCAAAAAATAAAATCTATTTAAATGCCCTTATTTTATTTTATTTCTTTGTAAATCTATTCAAGTACGATTAGGCCCAGGTCTACAAACAAAAAGTCAGGGGTTAAACTGGGAGTGAGCAGAACAGAAACCACCAGCCAACCAAGACACAGTGAAATTATAGACTCATCAAATTTTATTTGGTACATAAAGACAAAAAGCACTTTTTTTCACGGTGAGCTGAGCAAGCCCCCCTCTTCTCATTATGGTAGGATGAATCCCAATTTAACCCCTTGATTTACATTCATGTGAACGTGACAATGTATGCTAAAGACCTAACAAGTGACAAGTTGAAAAAGTTGCAAGGCTTCATGCAGTGCTACCTCATTAAGACGTACATCAATTCTACTGTTGTAAGAACAAAATTACTTAAGCCTTACTAAACACTGTGTGATGGTCTCATGAATCTAATCATAAAGTGATTTCATGTTATAAGCCTCTTCTAAAAAATGTTGTAACACTTCTTCAAATGTAAATAAAATACAATGCAATGAAGTGCAAATTATTTGCACCCTTTTATTTATGTAAAATATTGCAACATCCAAACTTTGAAACGGAGACTTTTTAAATTCGAATACCAGCAACACATTTTCCAGCTATGTTGCATCACCTCTTCTTTAAACACGACTCTGAGCATTTTTTTTTTTAACTTAGGAGACCAATTTATGTAGTTTTGTAAGGAAAAACTTTCTTGCCTAATACTGATGTTCATCTTCTCAACAGTTTAAAATATGGCAGATGTTTTAAATGGATGACATGTCTAGACCCCCAGATGCACCACTTTAGCACCTGAATTCATTTCTTATGTAGCAAGCCCATGCTATTGCTACATTTGCACAATGAGTATTGGCAGTGTCTTGCAGAATTAAGCAAGGCCTTCCTTGAAAAAGACCTTTTCTAGATGGAAGCATATGCTGCTCCAATATCTGTAGATATCACCCAGCATTAATGGTGCCTTCGCACATTAAATATGCCATGTGCAAAATGCACCCAATATCATAGCCAATTATGGCTTTTAATCTCTGCACAGATTAATTCAATTTTACTTACCCTTAAATTGCTGAATTATTTGCTCATACAGTCGTTCACAGAGTGGTGCACCCCCCCCCCCCGGCAATCTAAAGGAGTTAGGCACTTTTTATACCTAGTCATGTACTTTTTAACCTCATAACACAGTCAAATTGAAAATGAGCATACATTTTCAAAAATACAATCAGATTTTGTAACTTTTTTCCCTGCGCCTGCTGTACTATATTCAATAACTATAGTTTCAATGACTTGCAAATCATTGCATTCTGTTTATATTTACATTTTACACAGCGCTGTGATGTTTTCAGAAACAGAGCTGTATTCCGAAAACACAACAGCTGTGATCTTAATGTACATGTGCCACATACAGTATCAAACTAACATGATTTGCAACGTAGTTAGTGATCCTATTTGTCTCTGTCTCCTTGCTGTAGTTTTTTTTTAAAAAAACATAATGCATACCTCTAACAATGCCAATTATAGTTACTGTTACTGATAGAAAGACTTATGTGACTAAAGATATGAGCACATATGAGCCTAAGAAAACACAGACACTTGTATGAGTGTGACGCAAACCTGGTAGTGCTTACAAGCTTACATGCAGTTAATGGTTGGAGATGATATAGAACCAAAAACAATAAATACATTGTATAAAACATAATTTCATATCAATATATTAAAATACTATTTAAAATAATATCTTAGACAATATTGCAATATGAAATTAACCGAGTAAATAGGTGTTAGGCCTACACAGAGAAATATATATATATATCTAAGTATCTGTGTCCTTCATAGTTTGCTGTTTTGACTTAAATGATTTAAAGTTTCCAGATTTTCCCCACTGAGTAGCAGTACAGTCCAGAGAGCTAATACATTTCTTTCCAACAATAATAACAATGAACTTACAGTACACAGTCCCATAATAAAGATATACATACTGAATACAATATAAATGTCAAGACAGAAAAATAGAAAAATATCAATAGAAATCAAAAGTCGAATACATATCAGAGAAAGAATATAGAGTAAAGTGTACTTATGAGTCTTTGTGGTTCTTGCTGTAGCTGGAGCTTGTATTGGCTCTCATTGTTGGTATATTGGCTGTGTAACTGTACTTTCTGTTTTTTATTTTTTTTTAAAGTCCCGACACACACTTCCACACAAAAACAAAAAGTTACACACATTTGCGAATACAGACACATGCAATGGCACACATGCCTGCAAAGGTGAAAGTGTGTACCACCCACGTGCACATACGCACACACATACACCTCACATGACCGTGCAGCATTTGCAGGTTTGTTTCTTCTCCTTTTCCTTCTCCTCCCTCCTCCCCACCTCCATTAGCCTTCTCTTTTTCTGCCATGCTCCCATTAGGCGGAGCCTGCTCTTCTGTGGCAGCGTCTCCTCCTGCTTTCTCCTCCCCATCCTCGATCACAACAAACTCGGCTTTGACATTGCCGTCCACCCCGTCCATCCCCAGGGCTGTGCGAGTCTCCTGTTCCTCCTCAACGGTCTTGTAGCCCATGAACACTAAAGTAACTGGGTTGTCTGCACTAGCTTGGTCAGGACTGGGGCCCAGCAGCTTGGCCTCAATCCCCGTCACCTCTCTCTTGGGTGTCTGACCAGAGGTCTGCACTACTCCGTTCTCACCTATAGAGAGCACCAGAGCATTGTTGAGAGATTGGGGAAAAGCATGAGGAGAGAGGGTGGTCAGGGTAAGTCACTGAGACAAAGAAAGAAAGGAAATATTCTTTTAATGACCTCCGGCAGGGAGAGCCAATTTAATAGAGTAAATCAAGAGGTTATTATGAGCACACTTTCTCTTTCTGACACATGTATTCAGGCTGCACTGCCTTCACTGCACTGCTTTCCTGTGTGATGATACAATATGTTGCTATGGGCAACAAACCTACCTCCATTTTCTTTGGCCACACCCTTATTGGCTGGTACGCCCGTCTCTAATTCTTCAATCTCTTGCTCAAGCCTGGCTCGGAAATACACACACACAGAAATGCATGATCAAAATAAATCCGCGGGTCGTTCATGGCCACAAATTCTGACATATTTGAGCAAACTCTGAGTGGAAACCACAATTATTTGCCATTCCTGTTTTATTAATATTGGCTAATTGTAACAATTTACCAGTTAATTTAAAAATAAAAGAATAACAATGGACTGACTGTTTCAAAAATCAGACGTGTAGGTTTTAAGATGCTCACCTGAGGATGACTTGCTCTAAAAGTTTGGTCTTCACCTCATCCTCCTGCAGACGCTTCTGTGTCTCCTCCTCTGCTGGAGCGCCATCTAACAACCAGCGCTCCCTCAGTGCCTTTGACTGCAAGGATAACAGGCACGTTGAGAGCATAGATGTAATTAAGTAATTCAGGTGATTTGACTCACATTTCCATAAAATGGATGCAACAATGGTAAGAGGAAGACTACAATTTCTCTGTCTGCCCTCACGTGTCCATGGGTTTTGATGCATATGTGTGTATGTTTAGTATATTGAAAGGATCTTATGGAAGACATTTGAGCATGCACTCTGCACCAGTTTAGTATTTAAGTCACTGGAAGCACTTCAATTTCCCAAAATGCTGCCCACAATCAGCCTCTCTTTTTACATCAGTGTACTTTCTTACACAAGAGATTAGTGGCACTATCGCTGACACTGATGACGAACTCTTTAGCTAATCTAAAACAGCAATCTTCCTGCCAGTTCGTCCAGTGCTTCTCTGCTGGCTGCTGCAACTCAGTAATACTGTCACACACTTTGCCTGCTGCCAAATCGTTTGCCAAGTGGACTACATGGCACCCAGCCAGAGGATCAGGACTTCTGGTATCAAAATGAGAAATCCAAACTAACATATAATAATATCATTATACTAAATTGAGCATAAGATTAGAAATATAGAACGGTCACTGGGAGATAAAAAGGGAACTGGCTCTAATCTTAAACTGGATCAAACATTTCTTGGAGCTTATTAATTACAAGGAATTTCTTTATGAGCATGCTGAGAAAACTAACTGTGACTGCTGTTATTCTTCATTGTTTTTCAAATAGCTCTGTATTCTTATCTTCACTCCCCTTCCACGTACTCTCCCTCTGGATGAGTTAATATCAAAGCAAATACTTGGCATGCTTTGAGGTAAATATAACAGTGTGTCTTACTCGCAGCTGTTAGACCATGCAGCAAAAGACAACCCTGCCTGGCCATATGGAAAAGTGTTAGAAAAAAAACTCTTGTTTTCACAAGTTAGGCTGAAAATCTGGACATGTGCTTGATGTGAATTCCTCTCCAGTGATGCAACTAGAGTTTCTACAGAAAAAAAAACTCCCTCTTCCTCTCACATGTAGCCAGTGCCTCTCTATCCATCTCAAAGTTCATGAACCTAAAACGGGTAAATGTCAGGGTGTATCTCCCTCAATTTATATCTGTTTATCAGTTTTTATCTGTTGTTCTGTTTAAAATCTTACTCTCTCAATTGAGGAATTCAACTCTAGACATCCAGCTGCAGAGCTTTAGAGTACACACTTAACACTTTGTAATTCAACACTCTTCATTCCCCAGTCCCGCATGATCTCTTGGGCACTGAATCTAAACCTGCTTCCCCCTCTTGCTACTCTCTGAAGCTTGCTTGCACACACATGGGCCACACCCTACTACGCTAACGCCTGACATCATTTTAATGTGCTCACTCTTGCGTTTTGAAGCACACACACACACACACACACACACACACACACACACACACACACACACCAGTCAACGAGAACAGTTGCAAAGCTGGAATGCTGAAGCTACGTCTCTCTCCATTGTTCTTTGGAGCAAAAGCTGCTAACGTAGCAGACAAAGGGCGGAACTGGGATACAGACATTTGCACACACAGACAAGTATCCATCCGCATATGGATATGTCATGAACAGTCTAAAGAGAAGAGCATTATTTCAAAATTCATTGTGGACCTTTGCAGAAGGCAGTTTTGTCAAAATAAACTTCATCAAGTCCATGTAGCATAAATTATTGTGTCAAACAGAGCATTTAAAGTTTATATTTAATATAATATATATATATATATATATATATATATATATATATATATATATTATTTTAAAATGGTTTTAACATAAAGGCTTATTTGTTTTCTTGCCATAAGTTGCATGACAACACACAGTACTTGGCATAGCTCTAGCTTAGTTATTGGCTACTGTCTGTAGTATAAGAGTCTGGAGATATTAGCTTTGTTGTCCAATGCTTAAACATGGTGCTTTTAGCCTTTGTCTCTTGTACAGGTTAAGCAAATGACCATAGCAGGTTAAATGGATGGGCCTTAAATGGCAGTTAGACTTTGCCAGCCAATAAAAATAAGACACTTCAAGTCTTTATGGGCAGCTCAATTAAATGCCTCTCTGCTGCAGCTGTTTTATTTACAGATTTTATGAGTAAGAAAATGTCTAAACTATTCAGTTCGTAAGTTTGTAAAACTATGTTAGTGGTAAGTCCTGATTATTTTATTTTGAAAAATTACAATTTATATGCCCTTCTCTCAACTGTTTTTCTCCTCTTACGATAGGATGCTGAAATTTACTGACTGCTGACTCCTGTTTGCATAATCATATTTGCCATTGCTCTCTAATTAAAAACAGAACACCTATCCATGTTTTCTGTGTTAACAGCGCTAATACATAATCTTGCCATTTTGTCAGCACTAAGAGTGCAAGTCTGCGCGTTTTAATGGTGGGGTACACTCCTATAAAACTGTGGTGTGTAAACAAAGACATTTATTAGGTTTTCCACATCAGTTTGCCTCTGAGAAAAGAATACTTGCTGTGGTTCGCACGAAGAACCTTCTTATACTCCTGGACAGCATGACTATGCTTCCCCTCTGTGTGTGTGCGAGACGAAAGTGGGGTGCGGTGGGTGTAAGAGCTGTTTCCTGTTGGTGGGAGTGGGACAAAAATCTGTTTCCTCTGCTAAAGACCACTGCATTGTCTGGGGCTTCTGTGTTCCTTTATGAAGCACTGCACACAAAACTGAATACACACATGTACAGACACACACTTACAATGGTTTGCCTGGAAAATAGAAAAAGTGGGAGCACGCAGGGGCAACAGCACGGGTCACTTTTACAAACATGCTCATCAGCGCACGGCAAATACACACCTCAAACTTTGCTCTTATCTGTGACCTGCTGAATTGTCGGTGGCTGAAATAGCTTTGATAAAGCTGACACATACGCTGACAAAAGCCTTGACTCTGATATAATGAGTGTGCGTCTACATGCAAGTGTGTGTGTGTGTGTGTGTGTATAAACAGCATGTGGAGAGCTGTTGGTGTTATCGGTTGTCCATTCTGAACATTCCGTGACAGCAGCAGTTGGGGAGTATCTCACTATGTTGGCCTGATAGATTCGAAGGGAACTGCTGATTTTTATGTTGTTGTGTGGGTGCCTAACATTGCTCACACACGTAAGAGCATGAATCCCAAAAACACAGAGCTGACCGGCAGTATTTCTGTCAGCTTGTTTCAAGTTCTGTTAAGGGAGAGGCATGTAGGAGTAAAGATGACACATACTGTACATTAGTTTTATCAGTGAAGGGCTCGAGTACATTTCAAACAAAGCCAAACTGGCATGTTCACGAAGGATGAGCAATATGATGCTGGGGTCAAATATGCTACTTTATGCACTGCAAGCTCCCTTTTGATAGCAGATGGATGAATTTGCAAGCCTAGATGAGAGGCGATGGTATTAAATGATAACATAAATTAACATATAAAACAAAGTTAGTTAGTACTATGACTGCAAGAAAAGAAAAAATCTATGTATCCCTCAGGTTCAACTAGCTCTCGGGTTACTGTGTGTGTTCACTTAATTTCATGTACTTACTTGAGCAAATGAAGGAATGCATGCAAATACATATACAGATAAAAAAAAGTGGTACATTGCTGGATGGATTTTTTTCCTGGAAGCGATTCAACAAATTCGATATTTGCCTACACAAGGTGGGAAAACAGTTAAGCTGGAAACATGCGGCCAGTGGGAAGGGAAGCAAGGGAACGTGCTGATGAAGTAGGGGGCACGAGGCAACTGAGAGCTCCCTGTGCATACTAAGAGAATAAAAATCAGCAGAGGGATATTTTGGATCCCCCTGTTGTGGACACCAATACTTTTGTGTGTTCTTGTCAACCATAAAACATAATAACACCAAAAGTATTCTCATATGGCATGTGTAAAATGTGTATGCTTGTGTGAGTCTGTGTGCACGTGTACCTTGAGATGCTGGAGTTGCCGCCGGTCATCATCCAGCTGCCTCCTCTTATTTTCAATCTCTGTCTGCCTCTTCCTTTTCTCCTGTTATGATACAAACACATTAACATTACTGGGAAAATGCACAAAACATTATTACAGAGATTAGAAATCAGATGACCTTGTTCTCAACGGAGTTAAGACCCAAATTTAATAGATATTAGTATTGTAACTTGGGTATTTTAGTAGTTTCAGTTTAATGGTAGTGCTGATGATCCCTGTACACTTGAAGCTCTTACAACACTAAGTACAAATGAAAGTAATTTCTGACTTTAGTGTGTCTGTATGGAACTGGATAAATGAGTTGCATATACTGCATATTTCTAGTTTTACTGAGCACTCAAAGGTGTCAGGCAACACATTTTTGTATACATACAGCTTTATCTTTGGATAAAAACTTACTGTTGACCAGAGACACTTTGACAGGAGGAATGTAGTGCTGGCATTAAATGGATATTATACAGTAGGGGGTACCCGAATGTGTTTCCCTGTCTGCTGCAGGCCAAATAAAACAGAAATCGCAATGTACAAATTTAACCGGGCAGACGTGGATATTACGACAGAAAGTGAAAATAAAACATATATGAAGAATAACATATCAATAGAGACAGAGTAAAGTCAAGTTGAGATATTCAGAGACAAAGGAAGAGAAAGAAAAAGGCAGCAAGCTGTAGCTACTGTATTAGTTTCTGATGTCCTCTAATGGATGAAGGAGATGGGATCTAAAAGGTTGAGTCATCAAGATAGGCAGCAATGACTTGTTGCTTCTTCGGCCATCAGTGCATCATGATGTGCACTCTGTATGTGTGTGTCTAAGTGTGTGTATGAAATGTGTGTGCCCATGTGTGTGAGTAGATAACTTACAGCGATGGCCTGGAGTCTCTCCTCTTGTGACACCTCAGCCATCCTGATGGAGGACAGACAGGTTGAGGGGGGGTGTGAGAGGGGGGGATAGGAAAAGAATTACACCTCATAGTGAACTCCAACATCAGACATTACACACAGTGTCAAACAATATTCTGCGACCCTAGCATTCACTCACCATTCATTTACCTTTCAGTGACTTCCTAGTGACTGAGGTTAAATATCTGTCTGTATGGCACTAAACCAGAGTCTCTTTTCAGTCAGGAAAAGTCAGTGCAGGCATGCTAATGTGCAGGCAGGGCTCTGCTGGAGATTCCTGCTCTAATAGGTTCCAGACAAGAGCTCCAGGATGGAGGATGGACAAACTTGAAGCCAGAGGGAAAAGACTGCTGCTGTCGCCGAACCGAGATGGGATAAAACTATTACTATGCCTGAAAAATGTGACAAATCTTGCTCTGAGTTTGATCTTTCTCTGTAGTAAATGATTAAGATTACCAGGTCCAAAAAGCAGCAAACTTATCATGACCTCAAGAGCAAGTTAAACACAAGTGATAAATTCATTGTTATAGATTGGCACACCTGAACTTATAAAGACAATATAAGAGAGAATTTTTAGGTTTGCAAACCATAGACGCCTCCATTGATAACTGCATGTGCTTTATGGGGGATATTAAGGGTTTAATACATTTGTCATGTGACAATAATAGCCAGTGTCCTTCTTTTAGTCCAGATGTTTTATTTTGTTAAGTATAATTGTGCTGTGAGGGATAAAAAGGAATTTTATCTCTTATAAATATGTCTAGTATATCTGTATAGAGTCAGTCTTTCATTTAAAAACTGAAGCCAGTTAGTTCTTTGAAGATAAGGCTATATGCAAGAAAAAAGAGAAAAAATAGTTAATATTTTAATTTTTATTAGCATATTACATTATTATTTTATTTTAACATTAAACAAATGTGTGCACTATTTTGATAAATGCAAGATTTGATGTATGCCACTGTAAACTGATTATAATGACTTATCTAGTTTGGGGTAGCGCGGGGAGACAGAGCCTATTTAAAATTCACTTATTTTGCTAAATTCTAACTCCATATTTTTATTCTTGGACCCTACTAGAGTGGTTTTCTTTTTTTTTCATATTTCAAAATAATCCTTATTTACTCTATACTGGGCCTTGGTTCAGTGCCTCAGGTCATTCTCTGTGTGAATCAAACAGGTTTAGCTCCCATCACCGTCCCTTTAAGCCAGCTTTCTTCTGATTGGCTGGCCATCATATATAGAAGGTAGAATAACTGGTGGATGGAGCGTCTGTGCTCACAGCCAGAGCCGTGTGCCTGAGAGGCCCATATTAGGGGTACCACTATCTCTGACATTAAACAGAGCCAAGAGTAGAAAAAACCCTGCCTGAACAGATCTGCATGAAGCCTTTTAGCTCATGGGGATTGCTTGCACATTTGCTGATGTCATTATTTGAAACTTTGGCCTTGTTTAATATGAGCATCCAGTCAACATTCATCATCAGCATGTGAAAAAGAAAGTTTTCACAGGACTCTACGCAATCCTTTGAAAACTAAATACACCCTTACTGCTTTCATAGGAATTAAGAGGGTAAGTAGAAGCCAGGTGCTGCTAATTAAATGCACTTGATTAAGTGTGACAACCTCTATAAAAGAGTTCTGGCAATTTGCTGGTCTGGGACATTCAGTTGTGTATTTAGACAAAGCCACAATCTTCCCAGGAGTGGGGGTCCCAGCTAATTCATCTGAAGGTCAGAGTGTGCAATCATCAGAGAAACTGCCCCCCCCCCCAATCTACATAATACATGTTAAAGATCATGAGAGTACAGTTAGAAATAGACTGAATAAGTCAGGCTAGTTTGGAAGGGTTGCCAGGAGAAAGCCTCTTCTCTCTAAGAAGAACAGGGTAGCACAGTTTAGGATTTGCAAAGTTGCATCTGAACAAACCACAAGATCTCTGGAAGAATGTCCTTTGGACAGATGAGACCAAAGTGGAGATGTCTGGCTATAACGCACAGCACCACATTAAGAAAACCAAACACAGCCTATCAGGACAAACACCTCAAATCAACTGTCAAGCGTGGTGGTGGAGGGGTGATAATTTGGGCTTGTTTTGCAGCCACAGTCACCTTGCAGTCATTGAGTTGACCACAAACTCTTCTGTATACCAAAGTATTCTAGAGTCATATTTAAGGCCATCTATCCAAAACTGGGTCATATAACAGGACAATGATCCCAAGTACACCAGCAAATCTACATGAGAATGGCTGACAAAGAAAAGAATAAAGATGCTACAATGGCCCACTCAAAGTCCAGATTTCAACCTGACTGAAATGCTGTGGTGGGACCTTAAGAAAGCTGTGCATGAATGAATGGCTGCAAAACTCAATGAACTGAGGTAAAATAGGTCAAAAAACCTCCACCACAATGCGAGAGACTGATGAAGTTATATACAAGCTCTACACACTCTAAAGGTGTTTCTACAAGCTCTCGAATCATGGGACGTAATCAGTTTTTCACACGACTGCATAGAATCCTGTGAAAACCTTCATTTGGCTCTATACAATATGTCCCCTTTAGGTTCTAGACACAATGAAAAATTAAAACTTTTTTTTTTTTAATTCACTGCTCAACAAACAGCAGATTAATCAGTCCTAAAAAAAAAAAAAGTTCCAGCCCTAACAAATTACATCCTTAAGGCAAATTAATGACCTATTGGTTTATCATTTCTTACATCATTTATTAGTAAAGCTAATTCACATAAAACCTTTAGCATGTTTCTTTCACCACATAAAATGACAGCTTTGTACAGATATAATTTGCTATAACATAAAGAATCTCTATAAACCTTACAGTGTGGTTGAAATGTGATAACCAACGTAGCCCAAGAATTAGATTAGATTAGATGAGATTCAACTTTATTATCATTGTACACAAGTATACAAGGAAAAGTATGTTAATTAAAGCACTTATTAAGTATACGTTCACTGATTTGGTGTTAAATTATCAATTTTTCCAACTTCCAGAGAAGAAATTTACTTCTCTGACTAGAGTCTCTGCTTGCTTGGGGTAAAACCCCAAATTTGACTGTGTATAGAGGACACAAATGTTAGTCAGAGTGTGCCTTCTCTAGGTCAGAGTCAACATATAATGGGATCAACATCTTCACACTCATTCACCTCAAACTTTTATTAAACAGCTATGCCAAAAACAACTCACTGTCCACCTAACCCACACCAAGGCCCGTAACATATGTAAAATTATTTGATGATGTCATTGTTGTTGATGAGGAATGAGGAACAGCATCGCTGTTTGTAACAGATTGTATTATTTCCCAGCTTGGTACATACAAAGCTTGGATTGTGAGGGAGAAAAAAAATGCAGCATATCACCAGTTCACATCCCTCCTATCCCACCCTTTTAGTGGCTGCATTTTTATTTCCCACACAAAGGCATGCAGTGCAACAACGCTGACCTAAAAAAGATAAAGAAGCACACATCTTTTTTCGTGCTTGTAAGTTCGGTGTGCAACCATTGATCCTCTGGGATTCAAACATGTATCACGGAAGGCCAGTCTGTATCGTGCAGGGTCCCGTTACTGACTTTCCTGCAAATTTACGCACTTATATTCAAAAAGCTCACTTCCCTCTGCTCTCCCATCAAGCCACATCACCATCACATGGAGACCCCTTGGGGGCGGGTGGGGGACCACAATCATCTGATCACCTCCTGAAGTACACATAAACACAGACATATTGTGCTGTCTAGACACAGTCTTCCTGAACTTTTGCCTTTCCCACTTATCCAGACATGTGGATGTAATGGGTCAAATCAGCCTTAATACAGCTTAATCTGGTAAGCTAGCAAAAAGAAGACAAATCTCAATTTTGTTTATAATGACATTAATTATAAACAAAATTCAAACACTACTGTACAATTGAGAAATTAATTCAGGCACTGTTTATGTTTATAGTTTGTCTTGCCATTGTTTTATAGCCCTTTTTCTTCATAAGCCTTTGTCCCTTCCCACCCCTCAGGTTACAGTGGCAGCAGGGCACTTAGATTAATGCACATCTGGGAACTCATCTGGATCAGTTCATCAGTGGCACTGAAGGCCTGGAAGCAGCAGCTGACCTCTGTTGTTATTAGAGGCCTGAGCATGCTAACCTGGAAAAGGTGACAAAGCAGGTCCCACCCAAAGCTCACCTATGACATGTAAGGCTTATATGAAGACAACAGTTATAAAACGAGCACATTTACTAATTATTGCTGTTGAAAACACTTGTTAAAACTGCATGACAGAGACACCATTTACTGTAAATCCCTGGCTGCTTACTCTAACCAAAGCTTTACATTATAATACACCTGATATATGTCAAAAAACACAATTTTTTTTTTGCACCTTCTGCATTAGCTTGTCTGTGTTTACTGTTTGTCTGTTGCTACTCCCTTGTAATTGGTTTTGTTTAAATTAACCACTTGTTCACTATATAGGTTACAAGGGAGTGATTAAACAATTTTTTTTAGCATTGGTTGCCTGCCATCCATCCATCCCATTAACAATTAATCCAATTCAGTGTTGCCTTGTTCACAATTGAAACAGTAAACAAATTTGTCATCTGGCACATGAGAAAGTAGCGTACAGAAGATATGCACTACATAGGCTGACCATTTGAAAAAAAAGAAAAGCGAGAGAACCATGTGATATGGAGATAATGTGATTTTCTTTCCCTATGAGTGCCTGCTGAGCATAACGCTCCACACACTTCTCAACTGGGCAGTGGATTAACTCCTCTACCGCCCAAGCAGCATGATTTTTAAAAACTAAAATATTCGCACACTAAAGTGGCTCAACATAAACTATAAACTGTAAACATGTTAGTAATTTTTTTTTGTTGAAATATTTTCACACATGCCAAATCAGCAATGGAGCTGCCACTGCTGTGAAAAGATTTAATTAACATTTTAATTAACAGTTAATATATTGAAGATCATAATATAGTTACAGCTGCTTCCATCAAGCTTTCATAGATGGATACAGTTCAACCAATGCACATTGTAAATAAAGTTAACAGTGCACAGGTATGTGAGATGAATTGTTACTTAAAGGCTGCCCAAATATATTTCAACTACCAAATGTATTTATCTAAAACTAGCATGGCCTCAAATGTCGTGTACATATTCTGCCCTTGTTTTAGTTATAAAGACAAGAGCTGTGTAGCAGCGGTACAGCCAAGTAGTGTCTGAAATGTCTCAAAAGCTCTCTGCACACTTTTTTGTGTACTAGCAAACAACACATAGGATGAATGAGTGAACAAGTGGAAGGTTCTTAGAAGGTTCAGTCCAACCTATTTACCCATTTGTGTGGATTTTTTGTGACGTTTCATTAAAGGTAATTTTGTTTGCTCAACAGCGCGAGTTGTAGCTGTTTTGTTTATATGTAATTAGGTATTGCTATTAAAAAATCTATTTAGTGTTGTCAGTTGTGTATGAGAAGTCATATATACTTATTTATGTGGGACTGTAGCTCAGTACATGATTTAATGCACAAAATGAGCTACATGGTTTTAGAAAGTGTTAAAAGAATTATGATTTAATGTTTTAAAATGGTTTGTAATGCAGACAGACTCTCATGTACTGGAAAGGCAAATTAGCCTCATGGCATTAAGAGGAAGAATGACAAGTGTCATACATAAAGCTGTCAGTATATTATATTTATTGGTAAACAGAAATGTGGATCACATTGAAACCTGGCCACAGATGATTGTAATACCAAGACTGTATACAATAAGGGTTTTATTGTTATGCAGGCTGGGTTTTCTTGGATACCCTTTAAAGCTCCCTAGACTAGGACCCTGGATTTCCTCCTTGGCTAAGGAGGCGGCGAGCTGCCCAAGGACCTGATCGTTCCTTTTACCAAAGAAGTAATTCACCTATTCCTTCTCCCCACTGGTGTAAATGTTTTATTTCAGCAAACAGTGAATGGTCCTTTTAAGTCATTCATTGTGCTTCTGCATTGTCAAATAGAATGAGTAATATAAAATCGGTCAAGCCTCCAGCTATTTCCTTGTACTTTAGACATTCTAGCGCCTACCTTTTGAACCTAAACACTGGTCCACGATAGTATTGTCGGTCATTTGGACCACCTAGCAGGTCTGAGAGTGTTAAATTGGTTACACTTACCTTTGTGACTGTGCCAGCTTGCTTATAAGCAGTAATCGAAAATCATCAACGGTATGATTTAACTCAGATGGACACATTTTTGGTGACATTTAAAAGTATTGAGATCTGATAACAGTTCATATCCCTAATACTGCACACAGTCAGGTACAGATCTAAACAGTGAATAATGTTTACAGTCTTGTTCATGCAAACCAAAGGAAATAGTCCAAAATGAAGATCCTGGAGCTAGTCACGATTGTCTAGACCTCTGGGCTACTGCTGTAATGAATTCTTTACGGACATATTGGAAAACTGTGTCTACCTTGTTTTCAACACTGGAGGTCTATGTCCTGCAGCCTCACTCATAAATTATGGATGCACATGGAGAAAGGAAAGCAGACAGCCATCTTTGCGACAGTAAAAAAGGAGTAATTACATCTATGTACTGAGAAAGACATCAAGGGAGACAGACAGTCGCTAAGAGACTGGTTAGCCTGACACAGATAAATGCAAGAGATCAAGATCACTCAGACAAGAGTGATGTCTCAGAGAGAGAAAGAGACTGATCACAACAGGCAGATTTACAGACAACCAGCAAACAAAAAACATACAATTTCTTTTTCATATTTTTGACAATTTGTAAAGGTAGGTACATGTCAGAAGAATTCTGAGAAACACACTAATGACCAGCTCAATTCCCTATTGAGTGCAATGCTGAGCAATACGTAACTGAACCAAGTACACAT
>JAMQGT020008215.1:0-12873 GCA_024447675.2 Pterophyllum scalare
GTATTGCTTACATGAAGCTTTAGTGTGTCTCAAGCCGGGGCTAAACGGTTTATTGTCGGCCTATTAAGTAGTGTGAATAAATGTTTTTATTTACCCACGAGTCCCCGAACCGCTACAGTCCTAATTAGTTTGGGGCATGTGGGAAAATTATAAGAGTCCCGGGGAATTTTGTAGCTTTGGGCGAGCTATGGTTGTTTTTGGTGGAAGCAGTCAACTGACTGGCTGCTTGTTGTTCAGTTGGTAGCTGAATAGATATTTCTTCTTCTCTCTCTCTCTCTCTCTTTTCTTTTTTTTTTTTGGTGAAGGAAATTATTTCAGATCCCCCAGTTAAACAAGCACATCATAATGTGGGAAATTTATTTTATTTTATTTATTTATTTTTAGCTTCGAACCAATCATCACAGACTCATACATGTTGAATAGTAGGATACTTATTATTATCAGTGGACATAAATAAGTGTATAAATCTTTGAAAAACTGCTGCTGGCAAACCACCACCTCCATGATAGCAATAATTAAGCAGAAGTTACACAGTGTGTTAGTTTTAGGGACGAAGGAGATGTGTGGGGTAGATTGGATTCTCTCTCTTCCTCCATCTTCCCTTTTTCCCCCCCGAAAATTAACCTGATACTCGTCAACGTCGCCTCTAACGAAGGTGCTCTGCCCTCACAACAGATAAGTCCGCCGTGAGAAAGAATTGGTAAATAAAAAATAATAATAAAAAAAAAACCCAGGCAGGGATTATGTGTCAGCTCTGAGGGAGCTGTTTGAACAGTAGGACGGAGAGGGAGCTAGAGACTCTTCTCCAGCTCCAGCTGCCATCCTACTCCTGCTCCTCCCCCTCCTCCTCCTCCTCCTCTCCACCAGAACCACTTCTCTTTCTCATCACATCCAGAGGTAAATAAGCTAGATTCAACTGTTACAGCCTCTTTTCGCGTAGATTGTTTACCTCCTTCCGCGTTTCCGCTGTCAGACAGCCACCGGGAGTCGTTACCGAAATCAGCAGAGGGGGTAATTCTGATTTGTGATGGGGAGGAGGGGGGGGGTCTGTGCTTTGTACCCCTGCCTCCTTGGCGTCGGGTCGGGGTTACGCTTCCTTAGGCAAGTCCGAGGTCCACTTTCAGAGCTGGAGATGCGGCGATGAAGGCCACAGCAAGTGCGAAGTGAAAATCTAAAGCGATGAGCGATGAAAAGAGCGATATCGAATAAGCAGCACACGGCTAACCCGGGTTTGATGCACTCCCGGTGATGCTAGCTAATGCAAGTTACAGATAAGGCTACAGACCTAGCCAGTTAGCATACATTAGCTACATCTTCAGTTGTTGCTAGCCGGCTAACCGCGAGTTCATTTTTGTCACTTTTACAGACGTCGTTGCTCCACACTTCCTCATAGCAAGCGTCTAAAACAACAAAAATAATAACAGCAGAGTATTAATGCAGTTATAAGTGTTGTCAAGATGAGCTAATGTCTCTGTTATGTTTTCGGGCAGTCCCGGGGAAATCTTAACTGGCTCAGTTAACAAAAGAAGAATTTGAGACATAATTAGCTAACACTAGGGTTTCACAAATCGTCTTTGGGGTTTGTTTAGTATGTTCCGCGAAACTGAAAGTATAAACACAGACAAGCAAGCGGGAGAGGCCAGAGATACAAAAACAACACACAAACACAATTGCCACTTTCTTTTTAATCAGTAATTCTATCAGAGCTGTCACCACCCGGGTCTATTTGCAGAGCCCGACATACGTGTGACATCTAAAATTGTTGATTACCCGTATGTTTCCGCTCTGGCTGCATTTTCGTCTTGGAAGAACAGGTTGAAATTTCGCAACTGGAATGCATATCCTCAAGTTGTATATGGATATAAGGGAAATGGTACCAGGGAGCAAGGTGACATTTCCACCAGAGCCTTAAATCGATGCCTGATAAAGGCATGCTCAGGCTTGTTGTAGGGGCCTCTATGATTCTTGTACCAGTTATGGTGGCACTGGAATAATGCCCGCTCATGAGCTGACACCATTTCCAATCCCTATCCCTGAGCAAGTACACTATAGTTGTCTGAAAAATATTGGGCCATTTCATAATAGGGAAAAGTGTTGTTGATGTAATATCATCCAATCTTGTTACCATTTTTTTTATTTACTTATTTTTGTTTTTGCAGCACTTTGGAGATGTGACATATAGGAAGACTGGTGATATTGAGCAACCTGTGCACTGACACGACCTCTTGACCTCATCTTCAGCATGAATGGTGACATGCCTCATGTTCCCATCACTACTCTTGCTGGAATTGCTAGCCTAACAGACTGTAAGTTCAACGTAATCTCTGGAATGCTGTCCACACAGCTTAAACACTAACATTCAGAGTAAAATGAGGCAGGACTAACGATTTGTTAGATTTGTTAAAATCTAAAAAAGGTGTTACTGACATTACTTCCGCATAGATTGAGCCGGTCGCATGTTTTATAGGTTATAAATCCTTAAGCTTTTCCCAAAACATTTTTATATCATGATTTCTTTTAACTGTCCTTTCAGTGTTGAACCAGCTTCCTTTGCCTTCTCCCCTGCCTGCCACCACTGCTAAGAGCCTGCTCTACAATGGAAGGATCTCAGAAGAAGTCAGCAGCCTGCTGGTGTGTCAGGATGAGAGTCTAGTGACTCAGCTGGCACATAGCCTTAACCAGGTTTCCACCGAACACATGTAAGTATCGCTCATCTTTCATACATCGCTGCAGTACCAGTTAAGGCACTTACTCCAAAGTACTTGCCTCTACAAAAAAGCATTTTTAAATTGCAAAGAAACTGTTCCACAGACAGTGTGTTATTTCACTGTAATGACTGTTTAGCTCAACACTGTAGATGGGTATTGCTGTTTTAATGCCAGTGTAATTACTTTAAAGTCACTGCCTTTTGGGAATAAGTAGCTTTTTCCTGTAACATGGATTGTTCTTCGTTTGTTTCCCAGAGAGCTAAAGGACAACTTGGGGAACGATGAACCCGAGGGTGATATGCCAGTGCTCCTACAAACCTTGCTGTCCAGGAATCCCAAAATCTTCAGGGACAAAAGTATGCAAACCCAGCACAAGGTTCTGGGTGGTAAGGAGGAGACACTGAGACATTGCTGTTGTCTCTGCAGTTGAGCTTGGCGCATGGCTTTCTCCCTGCTGGTACCTTAGTTTAGCTAATTATTCACTTGTGCATATCTTTTGTCAGATATGCTACTTAAGCTTTGTTTCACCCTGTGTGATTCTCACACAGCAGTCATTGCCACTGCAGGAGGAAACTGTGGAATCAACACACAGAATAACCATTTTAGTTGGTTGGAGGAAAGTGCAACTATTCACACTATTTTTGCTGGATTTCATTGCACTGATTACAGGAACTGAGCCGTCACTAATGTGATGATGTTTTTTTTTTCTGCTGTAAGAAGTAACAGGGAGTGACAAAACAAATTTGGGAACCACTGGCAGTTGTGTTGTTGGCTTTTGTGTAAATGTAGGTGTAGTTTTAATGGGTGAGCATTGACATTTACTTTGTTTCAACACAAAAGGCGAGGACAAATGCTAATGCTAAAAACAGATACTTGTGTATCTGCTCTTTGCACCAGTACGCATGTCTGTAGAAAGTGAAAAACAGCCCCTGCATGGATTTTGAAGTAGTTATCTTAATCGCCCGATCAACAACAATAATGATCCAGTAAGTGTTTGTTTCTAAACTTTTGTCTTTGCCGTGGGATGGCCAGGTTTCTGCTGTCTCGTAACTAACAACAAAAGCAGGGTTATTCTTTGGATTAGTAACTCGCTTGCTAGTTAATTGCATACAGGGTGTTTAAAAGAATTGTATTAAATCAGTTTTTCAGTAGTCAGTCAGTTCCTTTTGTTTGGACAGATTCTAGCACTTTTACCACTCTTTATGGTCTTTAAATGAAGTTACGTTAGAAGAAGCTACTTTCGGCTGTTCCTTTATTCACAAGAGGTCACCACAGCAGGTAGCTCTGCGTGTATGACTGGCAGATTTTCATTTTTACTCTGCATACCTCTCCTGATGCAACCCCAGAGGGATTTATGTCTTCTCCTGGGATCAAACTAGGGATCTTTTACATGTTAGGCGAATGTGTAAACTACTACACTTAAATGAAGCTATGTTTTGGGTCCAAGTTACAGGATAAAAATGACCTACCTTTAATAGGATTTTACTGTGCAGCACATACTTTCTTTAGTTTTTCACAGTTAGGTAGTTTCTTAAAGAAGTGTCTTCACATTCAGGGCTGTTGATTATTTCAAGTACGATGGTGTTTTGTTTTTGTTTGTTTTGTGGTTTCAATGGATTGTGGTAACAGTACCAATCTGATAGAGAGATGTCTCAAAAACTGGATCCCCATTAGAGGTTAAGCTCTTCTCTGGTACTTGCATGAACAACCCTTTAAATATGTCTTCGTGTTGGTCAGTGAAAGTAGTATCTGTGTCGCTGATACTCAGGCTTTCTGTATAGCTCTATGTACTGGGGAAAACACTATTTGTTGGATGTCTTCATTTGGTTAAAAATGTACCACACTCACAGCTCATAAAAATATATAATCAAGGATCATTTAGTACTACTGCATGAGCCTGATACTGTCGATAGCTTTCTGCCTTGATTAACTCTCGCCATACTCCTGCAGACATAACCTCCTTCTTCTTCACTCTGAACATTACTTTGTAGAATTTTACTTTCAGAATTTTTATAACGCAGCTCCTGCAGTTCAGTACCAAATGCTTTGGCATTGTAAACAAGCTTACATTATAAAGCGATTATCCCACTGTTAGTATTTTGAAACCATGTTTTGTGTAATGCAACCACCATCACTAGATATGCCTGCAAAATGACCACAGACTTCCACACCTATCCTGCGTGGTTAATGGAAAAAGAAGGGCAGCATTGAATTAGGCTTGCTGTATAAAGTGGTCAGCTTATTTTGCATTGGAAATACTGGCTTTATACCACTATGTAACACAGTTCTTGATCCTGTGTATTTAGTGTTACATCCTGATTCCTTATATAGTAGAGAAAATATATATTATTATTTTCAAACTTTTTAGAATGCTGAGTTTGAATTATGCTTATTATACACTTATTGTCCTGGAGCAAAAAAAAAAAAACTGTTCTGCAGTGTAATATAGTGAACCCAGTATACTGAGTAGGTAGGCTTGGTTTAGCCGGAGGATTGCACATGATGGACTCATTGTTTGTAATGTGTTTCAAATGTGTGTTTTTTTCTCTTTATCTTGTAGGTGTAATGCAGCAGCCAATAGTGCAGCAGTATAAGATTTCTCAGAATCAGGTCCATGGGAGTCCAGCCTCAAACTATCAGCAAACCACTGTCCCTCAGAGCCCCTCCGGGTAAAGCAGTGCCACCTTATCGTCTGACGATGAAAAGCAGAGGCATGTATTCTTCAGCTAAGAAAGACTTTCTTTTTCCTCATTCACAGATGCTTTACATCTCCACAGTCTGGTTCAGGTCCTCGGTTCATACCCCAGCAGAACAGTCCTATACCTAGTCCCTATACACCCCAGAGTCCCGCGGACTACATGCAATACAATCCACCCAGTTATTCTCAACACCAACATGCTCAGCAAGGTGAGTACAAAGAGAACATCAAGAGAAATGTATCAACCAAGCTGCTTGTTGTATCGCTTTTAGCAGTGACAGCAAATAGCAAACTTTTGATAGGTTTTGTGTGCATATGTGTACTTCAGCAAGCAGTGACAGTGCACATGGTGACTTGGATAGACCATAGCTGGCTGTATGCAAATTACTTAACTGATCCTTTACAACATTATTGACTTCCCTACACCTTTAAGTAGTGAGCAGAACTGCAAAAATCTAACTAGAAATGTAATTTTGTTGTCATTTTAGTTGCTAGTGGCTTGAGAAATATCCATGACAGCAAAGTTTCTGGACAGCTATCAAGTGATTTATCGAATCATAATGCGAGACTGGGCTCAGATGAAGACTACATGAACGTGGCTCACAGACTGGGAAATGAGGTAATGCCAAAACTCAAGATGTCCTGAACTGGACCTCAGCTGATAGTGACTGTTAAAAGTAAAGAGAAATGTCTTGTGTTTCAATAGGAGCATGACTCTCCAATGAAAGCTGCTGCATTTTCAGTTAAATCACCTCAGTCAGCGTGTTCTCCAGCTGGGAGTGAAGTGGCTGTACAAAGTATGCTGCCTTAGCAACAAGTTAATTTTTTCATTTTGTGGCTTTAAAAAAAAAAACAAAACGCCATTATAGAAATCATTCTTTGCCAAGCCTTATCCTCTGGTGATCACATTTCCATCAAATAATTTGTGTTTCTGCAGGGTCTAGGCCTTCTCTTATAATGCAGTCGCCTCCAGCTGATGTGCCACGAGGTGCAGCGCCTGACCAACTCCTCACCTCGTCTGACCGCAAAAAGAAACATAAGGAGAGGTGTAAGGAAGAAGATGACCAGATGGAAAAAAATACCTTGTATGATATAGTTAGTTCTTCACCAAAAGACTCTACCAGGCTGACTTTAAAACTGTCCAGAGTAAAAGTTCAAGACATGGATCAATCTGAGGAGCTTCCCTCTGAGGCTCAAATGGACTTGGACCATGAAACAGTTATGATAAATAACAATAATAACAATCAGTTATCAAAGCCTGCCCAGGATGTTTCAAACAAGTTAGAAGCTGAAGCTCAAGCAAACTATCAACAGGCTGCTGTGCGGCCAAATACCATTGAGACTGGAGTCACTGGCAGAGTTTCCTTTGATGATACAGAGATAGACACACTTGCAGAGATTGAGAGAATAGAACGCGAGTCGGCCAGTGACCGAGAACGATGGTCTAAAGAAGTCCAGGACAAAGGTGAAAATCTTTTTGTTTGCTTTTTCCCTGTGACTGTTAGCATTTGGTTTTCAAACCTTGAGGTTGTTTGTGTAGAGAGGCTAAGTTACAGTGTTGTTTCTTGCAGACAAGCCACTGAAGAAACGGAAGCAAGACTCATATCCCCAGGAACCCGGGACTGAGTCAAGTGAGGGGCCTGCTGTACATGGGAGCAACAGTGTCAGCAAGATGACACCCAAGAAGACGAATGCTGCAAGTAACGGTGCCGCTCGGCCTGCTTTGATGGTCAGTATTGATCTACAGCAAGCAGGCAGAGTAATAGGACAGCCTGTAGTGGTCTTGGAATCACAACCGTTGTGTGAGGATCACCTACGTCGCCTGAAGTCGAACCCTGATGGAAAGGTCAAAAGAGCGGCTGATGACAGACCTGGTATCATCAAACAGCATGCTGACACTCTCCAGAAGTCAGGCTCAGATGGACAACCGGAAATGCATAAACAGAAGCAGGAAAGCCGGCGTGAATCAAAACACAGACATGACGACAAAACTGACAGCAGCAAGGGACACTCAGATGACAGAAAGCCAGACCCCTCACGGCAGAAGCATGACAGGCATTCAAAGTCACGACACAAAGAGGAAAAGAATCACAACAGCCACCGAATCCTTGAAAGTAGACCTCGAGACCCCCAAGGACACGAGCAAGATGGAGCGCTCCAGACATGGAGAAGACAAAGGCAGGGATAGAGACAGACATAAGGATAGAGATAGAGCAAGAGACAGGGACAAAGACAGACACATAGAGAAAGAGAAAGACAGAGACAGGGACAAAGACAGATACACGGAGAAAGAGAGAGACAGGGACAAGGAGAGACATATAGAAAAAGAGAAAGATAGGGACAGGGACAAAGAGAGACACACAGAGAAAGATAGGGACAGGGACAAAGAGAAAGATAGGGACAGGGACAAAGACAGACACATAGAGAAAGAGAAAGACAGAGACAGGGACAAAGAGAGACACACAGAGAAAGAGAAAGACAGAGACAGGGACAAAGACAGATACACGGAGAAAGAGAGAGACAGGGACAAGGAGAGACATATAGAAAAAGAGAAAGATAGGGACAGGGACAAAGAGAGACACACAGAGAAAGATAGGGACAGGGACAAAGAGAAAGATAGGGACAGGAAACAGAAGATGTTAAAGGAAAATTGTACTAGAAACTCACCTGACCAGCATACTAAACCTGACAGCACCAGGTTAAAGCATGATGGAAGCAGAAAATGAGCTGACCCCAACTGGTCGACAGAGGACAGGCAATTCCAGCCTGAACAAAATCCCCAAAGTAAGGAACAAAAGACAAGCGAGGATAGCAGCATTAAGTGCCAAGCTGGAGACAAACGTCAGTCTTTTGAGGCAAAACCTAGCGAATTCCCCTCATACCTGCTGGGTGGCAAGTCGGGAAGTCTGAAGAACTTTGTAATTCCTAAACTGAAACGAGATGGAAAAGACAAGGAGCCCCCAAACAAATTGGTAGAGGGCTGGATTGAACCCCGAGTGAGGCTGGAGAGAGTGTCATTGGTAGACAACTTAAACAGAGGAGCGAAGCCTGTTGTTGTGGTTCGGAAACTCAGCATTGATGAGGTAAAAAAGATCATTAAGGAAAGCAGGAATGCACACAGCTCCAGATCCAGGAACTGGTCGTTTTGTGAGAGGACAAACAAGCGAAGCCACAGTATGATTAGTAAGAAATCCAAATATGCTGAGATGAACTCGGATGAAGATGAGGATGATGGCTCTGACACTGAGTGTGAGTATTGTTGGCTTTTATATTTCAATTCTCTCTTGTTTGGGCACAAATGTGTAAAAACTGAAATCACGAGTCTCTGCTCTTGCAGTATTTCATGAATGTTTGTCCTCAAGTTTTTGGTCAGTGACACTTGATTTTTAAAAAATTTTTTTTCAGATTTCATTCTCTGTACACCACCACAGTGGATTTTAAGTCAAACAGAAGATTTTGTTGAAGTGCAGATTTTCAGCTTGAATTCAAGGTGTTTAACAAAAGTATTGCATTAACTTTTTAGGAATTATGGCCATTTTTATACATAGTTCCCCATTTTCATAGGCTCAAAAGTAATTGTACAACTGAATGACCAGCCAGGTGAGGCCGGTTCCCTTGTTATTTAATGACAAATGAAGCGGATAAAAAGTTTGGCGTTAACTCCCAAGTGCTTGACTTGAATTTGGTAGCTTTTCATTGAAATTCAATATGAGGTCCAAAGAGATGTGAGTGAGAGACACCATCATTAGGCTGAAAAAAAAAACAAAAAAAACTTTAGGAGGGGCCAATCAATGACTTCAGGAAGTCATTGACTTCAGAGAATTTTCATCCAGGTATTAAAAACATTCCTTATATATGTTTGTTTTCCAAGACCTTTTGAACCACAGAAAATGGAGTTAATGCGATACTTTTGCTGAACCCTTGAGTTAAAGCTGAAAGTGCGCACGTCAATCACATCTTGAGTTTTAGTTAAAGTAAATTAGTGGTGGTGCACAGAGACGAAATTATAAAAATGTGTCACTGTCTTAAAACTTCTAAACCTAAATGTATGTAAAGCAATAACTTGCAATGCACACAATGTCTGAACTTGTAATTTTTGTTTTAGATGCAAGGAAAAGGAAAAAGAAGGACCACGATAAGACATGGAAGTGTGAAGAGAGAAGAAGTTCTGGAGATCACCGTCGAGGTTTCCCTAATTCTCGCCGAGGGTCGGGTAGCCGTCAGCACAACTGGAGAGATGAAGATTCAGACGAAGCCTCTCCCCCACCAAGTCTGGGCGATGGTGAGATTTTTTTTTTTTTTGCATACACTTACCAGTGGATAAGTGGATAGTCAAATAATGTGGTGGCCAGTGAAGCCCGCACTACAGATGCCATTCAGATTATTGCTATTTAAAATGATTGGTCATTCCAGTCTCTGGGGTGTGTGGAATACTACATTGATTTCTTTCACTGCTGACAGCGTGAGGGTTGTGTTGCTGCTGCCACTGATTCGGCTGCTGTTGTGTTTTTGTTTAGTTGCCAGAAAATTGAAGAAAAAGGAGAAACAGAAAAACAGGAAGATTTATGATTCCAAGCTGACACCAGAGGGTATTGACCTGCCACTTTGAATTCTTTTAGAATTCATTTGTAATTCATTTTTATTAAAATCAGAAACTGTATTTGTATTAATCAGTTTGATGAAATTAATCTAACAGAGATGATGGACTCCTCCACATTTAAGAGATTTGCAGCAAATATTGACAGCATTCTTGAGAATCTTGAAGATGTGGACCTCGCTGCCACAGGTAATTATGGCGTGCTCTACGATTTTCGAACTCTTTGACATTTATCGAAGTGTTAAATTGAAAAATGCCAACACTGTAACTCTGTGCCAGACGACGATGACGAAATACCTCAAGAGCTCTTGCTTGGAAAGCAGCAGCTGAGTGAGCTAGGCAGCGATTCTACTAAGATTAAAGCGATGGGCATCTTTAACAAGGTGAGAAGAATATGTTCTTGCAGCGCTAAGCGGTTGCACTCAATTTCACAGCATTTTGTTATTGCAAACAAATCTACAGCATGATGAATGTTACCAATTATTTTGTTCCACAGTTTTCATCTAGTAAACTGGTGAAGTTTTTGAATATTTTGGAGAGGAACATTCAGGACAGCGTCAAACTTTCTACACTAATAAATCATGTAAGTTCTCAGCCTGATATTACTGAAACTGTGGAGGTTCAAAATGTAACATTTCATTTCGTTTTTTCAAAACTGAATTGTAGGATAATGATTCCATGGACGAGGAGCGGTTGTGGCGCGACCTCATCATGGAGCGGGTGACCAAGTCTGCTGATGCTTGTCTGACTGTGCTCAACATAATGACATCGCCGCACATGCCAAAGGCAGTTTATATAGAAGATGTGATTGAGAGGGTGTTGCAGTACACCAAGTTCCACCTGCAAAACTCTTTGTATCCTCAGTATGACCCAGTCTACAGAGTGGATCCCCACGGAGGTCAGCCACAGTTTTATTAAGTTCTTAGCTGTTGAACAAGTATTGCAATAATCTCTGTTTTCTATTTTAGCAAGCTGATAAACTAACCATTTTGGATTTTTTAGAACCTTTTCAGACCCTAAGCTATCTTTTTACATGTTTGAAAATAGCTTTCTGAATTAAAAAGCATACCAAAGCTTCTCCATTTGGATGCTATCTTCATCCTTTAACACAAAAACTGATTCACATTAAAATAATGTGCAGTGACAATGTCAGAAGAGGAAATTAGACTGTTTTCTAATTCAGCCCTTGGCCTTAATCTAATCAGGGTAATTACAATATAAGAAGGTGAGCTTAGGATATTCTATTAATACACCACACACTGCCAGCGTTACTGTGTAATTACAATGTAATAAGGTGAGTTTAGGCTGCTCTCTAATACAGCCTGCATCCCTAATAGTTCTCTTCAATTACAGTGTAAAAAGGGAAACATGTTGTCCTTTCCTTTAAAAGAGATTCACCCCTTGAGAAATGCTGACTGTATAATTTTTATGTCCTTTCTTTTAAAATACCTCAAATATACTAATAACTAAAGCATATTTAGTGTAATTTGTTTCTCTTTTCCTTTAAAATGGCAGTTGTTACTCTGTTGTTCTGTACTTAACATTTTAAGCATCATTATAATATTTATTATTATATATATTTAATATCAAGTAGTTTATATCAGCTGATGTTAAGACCCTGTATTTGAATCTAAAAAAATGTGTCAGAATATCTGAGACTTTCAAACATATTGCTTTTGTTTTCTTTTTTGGATCTTCCTCACCCAGGTGGCATGCATACTTCAAAGTCCAAGAGAGCCAAATGTTCTACCCACAAACAGAAGGTGGTAGTCTTTCTCTACAACAAAGTGTGTGATATCATCAGCAACATCTCTGAGCTCCTTGAAATCCAGCTGCTTACTGACACCACAGTTCTCCAGGTGCAGTTCCGAATCTGTCCACATCACTCAGATTTGTGTCCTCATGTCACCTTGACTGTTGAGCTAACTCATATCTGACTGCTTTTGTGCCCATCCTTTAGGTCTCCACCCTTGGTATTACACCATTTTTTGTGGAGAACGTTAGTGAACTGCAGTTATGTGCCATTACACTAGTGACAGCAGTAAGTGTTGCTTTAGGTGCTTTTGAAATTTATTCAGGTTAGGTTTTTGATGCGGCATTTCAGTCTATACTGGTGTATTTTGATGACGTTGTTTTTCATTTTACTCTTCATTAGGTGTTTTCTCATTACAAGAAGCACAGGCAGCTCATTCTTGAAGAGATTTTCACCTCCCCTGGCTCGACTGCCAACTAGTAAGCGCAGCCTGAGAAACTTCAGGTAACTACAACCAGAGTAAATATTTGCCCAGTATCAGTTGTTTGTTGAGGCCCCCAGTGCTGTTCAGGAAACATAAGGAAACTGATATCTCATACTCCTCAGGTTAAACAGCAGTGACTCAGATGGAGAACCTTTGTATATTCAAATGGTCACGGCCCTTGTGCTTCAGCTCATCCAGTGTGTGGTCCACCTTTCTTCTGAGAAAGAGACAGAGGATGAGCACAATAAGAAGGTAACCACCAAGGTTTTAATAGATTTTTTAAATCCATATTTGCTTGAAAAAACAAACAGTGTAAACAGGTGTAATTTGTTCTGAAACTGGTTTTTTTTTTTTTTTTGGTATTTATTTTCAAGGTGGATAAAGATGCCCTTATTACAAACTCTTATGAAACTGCCATGCGAACAGCTCAGAACTTCCTGTCTGTGTTTCTCAAGAAGTAAGTCATTGTTCCTACTCTGCAACCTGACATGTCTGTGGATACAGTGTATCTTGTTCTGTGGAATAATGTGGAAATAACCAGTTCCTGGATCTGTGCACTACTAACTGGTTCAGTGTCCAGAAATATATTACCATTCTGTAACAAATACCTAACTGAACGAAGTACATGACACA
>JAMQGT020008216.1:0-39981 GCA_024447675.2 Pterophyllum scalare
GAAAACCTGTTGGAGTCTGCAAGAGACCTGAGACTGGGACGGAGATTTATCTTCCAACAAGACAATGATCCAAAACATAAAGCCAAATCTACAATGGAATGGTTCACAAATAAACGTATCCAGGTGTTGGAATGGCCAAGTCAAAGTCCAGACCTGAAACCAATCGAGAATCTATGGAAAGAGCTGAAGACTGCTGTTCACAAACGCTCTCCATCCAACCTCACTGAGCTCGAGCTGTTTTGCAAGGAAGAATGGGCAAGAATTTCAGTCTCTCGATGTGCAAAACTGATAGAGACATACCCCAAGAGACTTGCAGCTGTAATTGCAGCAAAAGGTGGCGCTACAAAGTATTAATGCAAGGGGGCCGAATAATATTGCACGCCCCACTTTTCAGTTTTTTATTTGTTAAAAAAGTTTGACACATCCAATAAATTTCATTCCACTTCACGATTGTGTCCCACTTGTTGTTGATTTTTTCACAAAAAATTAAAATGTTATATCTTTATGTTTGAAGCCTGAAATGTGGCAAAAGGTTGAAAAGTTCAAGGGGGCCGAATACTTTCGCAAGGCACTGTACATGTGCAGCATGTTTGGCTGCTCTGCAAACACATAAAACAAACACGTTTCTTTTATTTTAAAGAAACCCAGGTAATCTGAATCTAACTTGCAAATCACATTTACCTATAAGAGGCTTCAGAGGGCACATTTGAATTCATGCAAAATATGTTAATCCTTTTGCCCAAACACATACACACGTGCCATGTTCAAGTGTGAAATTATTGCTCATAGTTTTAGTGTAAGATCTTTACAGAAAATGGTGTAATGCTGACAGTGATGCTGTGTTTGAACTGTGGGGGGAAAAAAGTTAAAACAAAGTGGAAGAAACTACAATATATAGTTCACTGTAGCCCCACCTCAACCCCCTACACACACACACACACACACACACACACACACACAGACATACATACACAGCTCTGCAGGTGCTGTTGGTCGTGGTTAACACAAGCAATTGCAGTTTGCATTATTCTGCGCAGAGGTTCTCATGTTTAACAGTTGAAGCTGGTTTCCCCATCTATCACAACACAGCTTCAGTTCTCAGGCTGAGGGACACACACAGAAATGTGCAAACACACTTTTTCTTCGTACTTCTTCAGAGTGACAACAAGGATGTTTCCCAGATTTGGTCAGTCTGCTGAATGTTGCAATGCATCAGTGTGTTGCAACGCATCAAACTGTTTCTGTTTAGAGGAATTTACAGCACACACACACTTCTGCTCTGCCCATTAAAGGCCTGAAGCACTAAAATAATATTACTGATTGCTGACAAAAAAAGAGTTGACGTAACCTCACAATCGCCACTTCTTGCTTCATAAAAGTGAAGATTTGATCCTCTCCATTTTGTATGTTTCATGTTGAATAACTTTGCTTTGATTAGGTAACTGTCAGGTAGCATTTAGGTTGAATTTCCTACCAAATGTTGCTTTGAGCTCATATTTTTGGCCTGTTTGGGAATGATGTGTCACACTGTACATAGTAAAATAATCAGAGATATTTTCATATGCCTTACTGGTAACCATCCATTATTTTTGTTCAATATATAAAAGATACTCCTCACTAGGATTGGGTTGTGTCCCCTTTCGCCCTCAGAATTACCTTAATTCTTCATGGCAGAGATTCAGCAAGGTGCTGGAAAAATTATTATTGTGAGGTCTTTACCTTACAACATAAAGTGCTTTGAGGCTTGTTGTGATTTGGCATTTTATATATATATATATATATATATATATATATATATATATATATATATATATTCCACCACATTCCAAAGGTGCTCCATTGGATTGAGATCTGGTGACTGTGGGGGACATTTGAGTGCAGTAAACTCAGCGTCTTGTTCAAGAAACCAGTTTGAGATGATTTCAGCTTTGTGACATGGTGCGTTATCCTGCTGAAAACAGTAAATGGGTCCATCTTGGTTATAAAGGGATGGACATGGTCAGCAACAATACTCAAGTAGGCTGTGGTGTTCAACTCATTTGGTACTAAGGGCCTAAAACCATGGCAAGGAAATATCTCACACCATCACACCAGCAGCCTGAAACGTTGATACAAGGCAGGATGCTTCCATGCTTTCATGCTGTTTATGCCAAATTCTGTCCCTAGCATCTGAATGTCGCAGCAGAAATCGAGACTCGTCAGGACCAGAAAACCTGTTTCTGTTCTTGGCTGACAGGAGTGGCACTCAGTGGTCTTCTGCTGCTGTAGCTCATCTGCATCAAGGTTCAACACATCGTCGATTCAGAGGTACTCTTCTGCATGCTTTGGTTATAATGAGTGATTATTTGTGTTATCAAATAACCACTTTTTTATCAGCACAAAACAGTCTGGCCATTCTCCTCTGCCTAATGCACCGAGTTGCTACTATGTGACTGGCTGCATTAACAATCAGTTAGCCAGGTGTTCCTAATATATTGTCCAGTGATTGTACTGTAGGTAATGGACTAAAACCTGCATGTTAATACACGACCTACATTTTCTTCAGCCAAGCAAGAGAAAAGGTGAAGTCCAAAGGTTTGAGTCTAATTATAGAGCTATCTCACACCTTTTAAATCTTGTAATTACAATTCAAGTTCCAGTAAATACCTCCTGAGATATTTCTCATCTACTCACTAACCTTTGTAGATCTGGTTTCAGGTACTAAGCACCACGCAAATGGAAGGAAATCCAAACTGTCCTCAAACTACAGACTTTCACTCCCATTGGGGATCTTAGAGTTTTATTATCTGACTTTTTTTTTCAGATTTCTTAGAGGTTTTTTTGTTCCCTCTGCTCATAGTTTCTTGTTGTCACATCTCCCCTGCAAGGGAGTTTTAAAAAAATGTTATTGCTGTTGTTTGTTTTACCTCAACGAGGCTTCCTGATTAAATAAATGTTTATAACATGTATAAGAAAACTGCACTATAAACCACAATGTTTGCATAAGATTTTTACACCCACAGTGTGTCAGCTGGGTCATAAACAATGGAATGGTGTCATTTATGACTCCAGTCATATATTCAAATGTGCCATTGTGATATTTTAATCATAAAAATGTCTCCTGTCTTGAATTTGTCTCCTTCTCAGATAGTTTTTCATAGTTTTTATAGGATTTGGCCCATTATCATTTATAACCACAAGAATATGATTTGTTTTTACATTATAAAATGATCATCATTTTCTGCTTCTAATCACCATATTTTACTGTTTTGCAGTAAACTAGTACTGACAGATTTAGAGTAGCAACATTTAGCTGCAGAAGCCTTAAAGCAGATACTCAATGTCCAATGTAACAATGAAAACATAGAAATGATGGAAAACTATAATTAATTGCAATAGAACAGTTCAAAATATATTGAGACCAAAAAGTATTCTTACATGAAATATAATGAGGTCATAAACGACAACATTCAGCTGTTTTTAGCTGTAAACATTACTTGGTCGCTACATAGCCTTCAAAGATTTAGAAATTAATAGAGGAAACACAAAAAGTAAAGTAGTAACAAAAGAAAGAGACAAAAATACAGCTCAGTGACAAAAAGACAAGACTTAAGTAGGAGCGAGAGTAAGAAAAACAATGAAACAACAATGATTTGTCACATATGTACAAGAAACTTACCCACAAGACATTATATGGACTCCTGCCTACACTCAGTCTGGATTAGCCTGGACTGGGAAATTATAAATGGTTGAATCCAGATGATCAGTATTCCCCCGCCTCGGATCACAATAAAACTCACAGAAAGAGAATCAGGTTACACCAACAACAGCTCATGTATTTCTGAGCACAGTTTAGCTCCCTTTTTTCTTACACCCAGCCTGATTCACGTTTAGCTTCTCTCTCACTCTTTCATGATAAGATATCAGGCATCATTACCAGCCCAGTAAACCCTCCCGCCCTGTAATTTACTCCAATTTTCTTAATTAGGATACTATCGGGAGAAAATGTGCCTGTTCCTGTCCCCCTTCTTCCTTTCTTTGCTCTTCCTTTAACAAACTCTTCCATAAACAAATGCTCTCGGGTTTTTCCACCTCGCTGCATTTGCTTCCATGTAAATTTCACCTTGCCTTTCCAGGTTTGCATGCAAAGTATGCTACGCTTTGTGTGAGGGCACCATTATCAAACCGCTCTTTTTCTTTTGTTTAATGCATAAAGGTGACAAATTAATGGAAAAATCACATTAGTGCAACAATTTTTAACATTCAGCTTTGCAGGTATAAAAAATGAGTTAAATAGTCATCTATGAGCCACTTCATGTCAGTGCAGCTGAACATCTATGGCAGGCCTACAGCACTCTCCACTATCTTAAAAAGGATTGTCCCAGTCAAGGTCACTAAGGTGCTAAGGGCTCTGCAAAGCTTGCAGACGTTTAGCATCATCTTAATTAGCATTAAACTTAAAGTAGAGCTGATCAATAGTTTTGTATATTTGCAAATAAGCTGGAAAATATGTAACACATTAGCTAGTATACTGGCCATGAAAAGTGATGAAAAAGAAACAAATTATTTCTTCAAGATAACCCATCCTGTAATTTTAGGATAAAAGTAGAACAATGTCTGGCCAGTTATTTATTTTATTTTCTATATTTCAGCGGTAACCTGAACTTAAGGGTCACCACCTAGCTGAAATGGTTTGCTGATTTTGCCTCCAAAAGAAAAATATGGAAGCAGACAAAGTATCCTTAAGTGGGATGTTCCCAAGAAATGAATGTAATGTTATTTTATTTATTTTAGTAAATCAATCATTTTATATTTTGTTGTCAGGTAAAGACTTTTTTATGCATCTAGCTGAGAATTTATTTGAAAAATGTATGCTTACATTTTCTATGATAGTCAGAGGCACTGCTCAAAAAATTAAGGGAACACTCCGTCATTCCAGTATAACAAAGCATCAGTTCAACTTCAGGGGAATCAATCTTTCCAGTTAGGAAGCACAACCACCACTGTGAATCATTTTCACCTGCTTCGTTGCAAATGAAGGTGACAACAGCTGCAGAGGTGGAGAAGCAACAATGAGACAATTAGGATAGCAAATCCTAGAAGTGATCTTGTCAGGCGTGACACCTGACAAGATCACTGAAAAATAGCAAGACTATATAAAATCCAGTCCAGAGGGTTAAGGGGAGAGCAATGGTCTATGGTCACAACTTGCAAAACCATTCCATTTTTTGTCTCTTGTTTGCTTGTAAAAACAAATTCAGGTAAAAAAAACTATTGATGAGACACAGATTTGCATGTAAAACATTCACATACCAGGTTTGTGTTTACACACTGCTTGCTAAGCCTCTGCAGTTATTTTTTAAGAATTATCTAAATTAACATTAATATTGATGGTCACCAGGACGCAAAACATGCAGATACACTCACTGGCCACTTTGTTAAGAATAACTTTATTGATCCCAGATGGAAATTGATGTCTGAGATGGCTCACCTGCTATTTCTATGAGAATTGAAAAGCCTTATGACTCTGGGTACAAATTATTTTCTGGAGTCTTCCAATACTGATGATTTTTTTGTTCCACAAAGATGTTATGAGTCGGGTGATCAGATTTGTTCAGGATGGCTTCTAACATCTTTCGTGTGTATTTTTTCCCCACCTCTCCCAATGTGTCCAGTCTGGCTCCAATTACAGAGCCAGCTTTCCTCACTAGTTTGTCCAGTCTCCTTGCATCCTTGTTTTTGGTGCTGCCACCCCAGCAGACTGCAGCATAGAACAGCACACTGACCACCACAGACTGAAAATTTTACTGCAGATGTCAAGAGATCTTAGTTTTCTTAACAAAAAGAGATATCTATATTCAGGGGCCAGTCTAGTTTGTAGGTATAAACCTAGATATTTATGTTTTGTTACCACCTCTATGTCCACCCCACAAGCTTTCACAGACTGGAGAGGGGGCCTTAATTTTTTAAAATCTGCTATCATTTGAGATGTTCAATATGAGATGGATTTATGCAACTCCAGTCGCTGAAGGCTTTAACAAGATCTTTATATTCAGATTCCTGTCCATTCCTGATACACGACACAATGGCAGATTCAGAATTGCATTTGGAGTCTGCTGTACACAGTGTGGAAAGGAATGGAGCCAGAAAAGCCCCCTGTGGAGTCCCAGTTCTGCTATTTAATGTCCCAGAAACACAGTTCCCCAACCTGAAAAACGATGGACTTTCTGTCAAGTAGTTTGTGATCCAGGAAACAAAGAAAGAATCTACACCCATCTCTGTGAGCTTGTCTTTGAGTATATTACACCTGTTAGGTCTAATCAGCCAATCACATGACAGCAACTCAATGTATTTAGGCATGTAAACACGGTGAAGACGACCTGCTGATCTGAGTATTTCAGAAACTGCTAATCTACCAGGATTTCCTGTACAACCATCTGCAGGGTTTATCCAGTGAGCAGCAGTTCTCTGGAAGAAAATGTCTTGTTGATGCCAGAGGTCGGAGGAGAATGGTCAAACTGCTTTGAGCTCTGCATTGCACAACACATCGAACCCTGAGGCAGATGGGCTACAGCAGAAGACCACTGGGTGCCAGTCCTGTCAGCTAAAAGCAGGGAAAAGAGCCTGCAATTTGAACAGGATCACCAAGATCGGAAAAAATGTTTTCTGTTCTGATGAGTCAATTTCTGCTGCCACAGAACTGTAGGTAGGGTCAAAATTTGGCATAAACATGAAAGCATGGATTCATCCTGCCTTGTATCAGCAGTTCGTTGAGCTTGTGGTGTCATGTCCATTGCTTTATGACCACAGTGTACCCATCTTCTGATGGCTGCTTCCAGCGGGATAATGCACCATGTCACAAAGCTCAGATCATCTCAAACTGGTTTCTTGAACGTGACGCTGAGTTCACTGTACTCAAATGTCCTCCACAGTCACCAGATCTCAATCCAACAGAGCACCTTCGGGACATGGTGGAATGGGAGATTTACATAGCTTCATGCGATCATGTCAATATGGACCAAAATATCTGAGGAATGTTTCAAGCACCTTGTTGAATGTATGCCATAAAGAATTAAGTCAGTTCTGAAGACAAAAAGGAGTTCAACCCAGTACCAGCAAGGTGTACCCGCCTTCTTTCTCTTTCCTCCTTACTGCTCTTAACTTTTCTCCCCAGTCTATGTGAGTATGGATATGTGTAATTAATCAGTCCCTTTCAGTGGCAGGCGTGGTCTCTGGCGCTCTTAGGTAGACACACCTTTCTGTCATCAACAATCAATATCAGGACTTAAACTTGGCCCTCACACTTGTGGTATTGTTGCTCAGGCTGGTATCGTCTAGTTTGCTACTCTTACCTTGTGCTTCATTGTACTGATTTGCCTGTTTCTCCTTTCATCTAGAACAAACTGGAAAGCCTGCCTAGTAGTAGCCTGCCAGGCTCACTCTCAACCACTCGTGCTGGATTGATATCTGGATTCCAGTTTCCCAGTTTTGTTGCCACATGCCCTGAAGAAAGGAGGAGAGACTGTGCGACTATTTGGTTTCTGGTTAGTCTCTTGCATTGCAAACCTTGTCCCAAATCCTAGCCAATCAATTTCTAGCCAAAGGAAGTCTCTTGCCTATGTACCAGTAGCTCTCAGATCTGCTTGCTTAGAACTGATCAGTTCTGTCCCACACCAGCTCCCAGTTCCTGCTATGTATAGTCCTGTCAGTCTGAAGTTTTTAGTGTCTGTGTATAATTACCTCTGCCTAGCCTCTGGTTGTAGCTGTGCTCAGAACCTGTGAAGAAACTCGCTTTTGTTCATTAAAACTGCTGAACTTAAGTGTCCTGCCTTTGAGTCCATTCAGGTATCCCTGACAACACCTAATAGTGTGCAGTGAGTATATAGGATCACCTGTCAAATCAGATAAGCACTACTGAAAAGTTTGCTTCTTAAAATGTTATTCTGGGGCAAAATAAGCATTTTCCGCTCCAGGTTATACTCCTACCACCACCTTTTTGTTGCAGAATTCTCTTGCAGATTTGAATTCAGGTTTGAGTAGTATCTCTGACTGGTTTTAGTAAATTTTACAGTAAGCCATGCAGCGTTTGCTGTTAATCTTGACGGACCTTGCCATCCCTTTAGTATCAGCGCTCGCACAGCTAGAAACAGCAGCAGAAGAGTACTGTGCTTAAGAAAAAAGGAACTTACTATACATAACCTAATTTTAAAAAAATGTACCTAACACCAAGAAACTGTTGATTTTTTTATTTTTATTGTAGTCCATAAAAACAAACAGCAATGATAAAAACAACAAGGTGGTAACCATAATAATATTCAACAATGCAAAACAACATAACTGACAGTAAGAAATTAAATTAACTTAAAATTGCCACCATCCTCAGAGTCAACCCATGTACCTAAAAGCTGGGGAGCTATTGCAAGTTTGTATTACAGGAGACTTCCCATGGAGCATATCTGTGGAGCAGCTAGGAATGTCAAGGTGCTGGTTGGGTTTGTGAACACAGAGTTGATTCCCCGATTGGGTCACCTGGCAGAGCAGGTGGGAGTTTGGGAAGGATGAGAAAAGAGGTAACAAATCTGACTGACTGATACAAAAGTGACAGTAACAGCCTCTCAGTGTCGGGGCATTCTGCAGTAGAGATGCACGTCAATATGCCCGGTTTAATACATACATACAGGAAACACACACACACATCATCACTCTCCACACACACATACAGAGGAGAACATTAGAGTTAAATGAATTCTAAAAAAAATAAAATAAAATAAACCAAAATCATAATTTCACAATTTCCTAAAGGTGAAAACAAGCACAATAAAATCCTTTGAAGTCTGGAATAATCCAAAAGTTACTACAAAGCACCAGTATACTCCAAACATGCTGCTTTCCTTCCAGTCTAGCCTCTTCTGCTTCATTATACATATAGTTACACACACATGTTAGATCCTGCTGTAAGGACAGGTCAGAGGAGATGCCCGCAGTTCAGTGTTCTGGACAGTGGGGTTCAATTCGATTCCCAGTGGAGGAAAGAGACTTCTGTATCTAGTCTGCAGCAAAGAAAGAGAACTGATTCTTCCATTTGCTCCCATCCAACATCTACAGACCCAGTCTTTTCAAAATAAAGTCCAGCAGCACAGGCTCTTCTGAGTCCAGAGATGGGTTGTGGGTGCAGAGGAAGGAGAACTAACCTGACTGTGCTGTACATGGTTGCTGAGGGGGAGAAGTCTGCTACATGGCGGTGAGTACAACTGGCCTCGGTTGGGTAGTGTGAAATGTGCGAGAGGATTGGTCAGCGTGGCACCTGCATCTGCTGTGCGGTCTGTGACTGGTTCTGAGCAGTGACCTCGGGGCCCCGGCTGGCCAATCGGCTGAGGATATTCCTCTCTGACATTTGTAGCCGCACTGCCACAGGGGGTATCCTGGCGATGGTAGCTGGGAGGCGGGTGACGTCAGCCTTCATGTCGCTCAGCAGTTCCTCAAGCTGTTTGAGAACTAGAAATATAGCACAGAAATCGGCACAACGGGGGTAAACTAAGTGAGCACTGCGGTCAAGTTTTTGTTTGGTTAAAATTAATCTTATGGCGTGAGAAAAAGCTGGAGGGGACATCAAACAGTAAGGATGGGTTTGTAAACAGTCACACAATATAAACCACCCACATTTCTCAAATTGAGCTCTGTGTTAAATCAAACCTGGAAGCAAACGTATATTCACTGTGTTCCACGGCAGTAGCGATGAGCGCAAAGTCAAATCTTATCAGAAAGGTCCATTAAAGATGCACCGAATCCATTTTTGGGAGTTTAAAAGGCTCCTTTTCCTGAACACATTCAATAAATTTGAGACAGTTTCCCCCTAAATTATTCTGTTGTTCTCGGTTTTACCATCACCTTATGTCTTTTATTAGCTTACAAAATGCTGATGATGACTGAATGCAATCACAGACCTAAACACAACACAAATGGAGGGTGTAGGTTTGGTTCACAGAAGATGACTTTTTTTTATGCACTACTTTGTGTCTTTTCTGCAGCAATGTATGGTGGAAGTGTCTGTTTACACAAAGTAAGACAGAATTCAGACACATGGTGATGATGCAAAATAATATAGATCTGCAGTTAGGATTTTGGACATTCTGTATTGTTAACAAATATTTACTCTTCCTACACACTCTTTCCTCAGTCAGAAACCATACTCTGGTAATTGCATCCAGGTCAACACTCACTCCTTTGTTTGTTTTTAAACAGTGTGTTTAGTTGAAGTTATGAACTACAAGGCGAAAACAAGGCAAATATCTTACTCATTGCAGTGCATTTTTTCAAAATAGCAGAGTCATGTGCATCACTGACACTGCAGTTTACGGACCAAACCAAACCTTTTTCTTTACGGGGGCAAAAAGCAAAACACAGGAAAGAAAACTTTACTTTCATCATTTTATCGTGACTGGATTGTGAAGAAAAAAAAAAATTCCATTATTCTGATGTATCTGCAGTTCACTCATTATTTGAATGACCTTTAAATATTACTGTTTTCACCAGACTAGCATGCGTCAACAGCTCTTTATAAATACAAAACACGGGGCTCCTGTAGCTGCACACATACATGTAAAGTCATAATACTGCTTCACGCCAGTTAAAAAAAATAGGTGCAAATGTTTTTTTAAATTATATTTTATATATATATTTTTATATAACAATACATAACAGAAGTCTTAAACAGACCCTGACCCAATGCTGGAACAGTGCCAGAAAACTCTGAGCTATAATTACTGCTGCAAAACCCAGATAGTTCTCATTAAAAAGAGGATAAGTGTCAGTTCATTCTTGTCTAGGTAACTGCAATTACGTGTGTCATTATGTGCGAACACTGTCATTTGGTGCAGAAGAACCTGCAAGCAGCTGACTCTGCAGTTACCTGGTAAGAGCAAAACCATGTGCAGAATAATTTTCCTTAACAGTCCCATTGTTTTTGTCATGAGACTTCTCAGTGTTACAGATTGTATCCTGATATTTTCTGAGTGTTTTAAGTCCATGAGAACCTTCCTTTTACTCTTCATCATGTCGTACCTTTATGCAGCACTGCATTGGCAGGCTTGTTTCCAGACATGGACTCCTTGCTGAGGTGCTGGTGGGACTCAGCGAGACATTCCACCTCACTGAAACGTGTGTTGAGGGCCATAGAGGGATGAGCCGGGTCCTCTGTCATGTTCAGGTAGGCTGCCCTGCGCAGCTGCTCCTCGATCACGAGCGCCTGCTCGAGTAACTGTACAGGAAACACAGGGGGACCAGAAGTGCTCGGTAAAATAGGATACACACACACACATTCACACAAAAAAATCAAATGATAACCAAGCACCCATTTCACCTTGAACCTGCGGGCCAGAAACTTGTTCTTGATCTCCAGGAAGTTGCCTCTGCTCATCTCCCCTTTGAAGGGCTCATTGAGGATGGCAAACCTCACATCGTTCTGCACATCCTGCCATCGAGCGTAGCCATGTCTGAGAGAGGCAAAAGTCAAGAATAACAACACAGGTGTGTTGCGACGGTCAATCTCATCTAGTACAGGGCAACATTTTTAAGTTACCCAAACCTGGGTGCAATGTGGGCACACATTTAACAAACATCATTGTCCTTCATTTCCTTATTAACAGAGATCACAGACACAGACATAGTTTCCAGAAGACAGACACCACACTTTACCCACTGGTTTCTGGACATCACTGTTTTGATTTTTTTTTTCTGTCAAAAGTGACCATAATTGTACATGCCAGTGAACTGCAAAGTTATGAGAAAATACTAGAAATTTGTTGAAGTCTGATAAAATATTAGAATTTCATTGAACAAAACTGAAGCACAACTCAGCCATAATATTTGTCAGATAATTCCACTGAAATGCTCCAGAAGGCATCAACAGCACAAATATGGTAGAGGTCCAGTTCAGTTATAGTAAGCTGTCAGCTACAGTCTTTGCTGCCACGCTTGTCATTCAAAGCAGCCATGCTCCTACATTTAAACCAAAAGGAAGCTTTATAAAACAATTCATTTACATTTAGTTGTACCAGGCTGAAAATTTGGGAGTCTGTGGGGATTGACTAATTAAGGGAATTGCAGTTTTTGGTACATGTGCGTTGACTTTTCAGCCCCGGAGGCTGCCACTTGGAAGAAATTGCTGAAATGATTTCAAAGAATTGGTATCTGGATGAATCCAGGCACATTTCAAGGGATCGGTATTAGCTAAATCCCTTCTTTATTCCATTCTGTGGTCAGCCTGAAACAGCCTGCCACAGTGCTGGGCTCCTTAATGACAGCTCTGCTCTATAATATGAGCAATTCACTTAATATGAGTGTGAAATTTGCAGTCTGTAAATGTTAAGTGATATTTGGTTATCCCAGAGGCTGACTGTGTCATGTAACCAGTTTAAACACCTCAGCCATATTATGTTCTCCAGGCTTCCCGCTGCTGTGTAAACTAATGTGAAAAAAAAGACAGCAATAAGCTATGACTAGTGAAGAATAGTGTGTTCAAGATACTGTCTGTATGAAAGGATACTGTATGATGCCAGCAAGCAGCCAGTAGTCATGGCGGCGGTGCCAGATCTCGAAGGTCTTCTTGGTGACGGTGGCTGCCCTCTCCTCATTCTGCCACAGAGAGTGAAGCTCTGGAAAGCAGGGCAGAAAGGTCAAAACAGACAGAAACGAAACAAAAAAAAGAGAAGAGAAAGAAAAAAGTGTGAACGGCTGCATGTGTGTCCACCTGTAAATCCTCCATCAGCAATGTTGAACATGAACCTCTGCTTGGTGGCTTTCTTTTTCTCTTCACTGACATTAACCACAGGTGCAGCTGTTCCTCCATCTTTAGTGTTCTCGCCATTCTGCAGTTTGCTAGACTCGTCTGCTTTCACACCATCCTTCTCCTCTTTTTGTTCTGCAAAAAAAAGAAAAAAAAGAAATAAAAAATCTGAGTGCTGTGCAGCAACAATTTTATTTCTCATTAAACATTTCAAATGGCTGAGGCATGAACAGAATCCTCTTGTAAAGACAAGCGCAAAATTCATCAACTGCACAGCTGAAATCTTGTAAAGTAGATTTATTTTTTAATATGCAACTCAATCTTAAAAGGTAAAAATTAGCAGAGGTTTGTTTCCACTGCTGCCATCTGTGCTTCAAACGCAATCCAGAGTGTAGGTGTGTAAACACAGAGCTAACCTTTTTTCTCCTCTGCAGTCGAACCAGTGTCCATTTTCTCATCTTTACCTTCATCAGCTGAAAGAAGAGAAACACACTTAAGAATTGAGAAGGTAAGAAAGGAAACCCAGAGAATACCATATGTTGTTTATGTTTCTAATCATCCATGTTTGACAGTATGGTGGGATTTTTCTTTCGTTTTGCCCCACATAAGTGCACATTCTCCATCCATCCATTTTCTTCCACTTATCCTTGTCAGGGTCGGGGGGGGGGCGTGGAGCATATCCCAGCTGTCTGTGCACTTTCTGCTAATCTTATTTTTGTTTTTTTAAATTGAGACTGGCCATGAAGACAATTGTTACATTTTAAATTCACCTGACTTTTAGGTGTAGTCTGTATATACCCATTAGCATGTGCACATTCTGGATGTCAAATCAACAGCTACTTCTGCTTAACAGTATTCAACAAGGTACTGATCAAAACAAGCTTTTCAAATTTTTGATGTTATTTAAGTCAAAGAGAATATCAACCTGAGACACAGCTCAAAAGTTATATGCCATGCTATTGTGCTGTGCCTTTAAATGTGAGTAAGCAGGATTTTCACAAGAAAGCTAGATTAAAAACTCAGATATTTTGCAGACTGAAAGGCCTCAACAACTTGTTGCATTGTTAAAACAATCACCATGTGCCTCACCTCTAGATCTGCCCTCCTCTGAATCCATCTTGCTCTCTGAGCCTTCACCCTTGATGTTGGCAGAAATGTCCTTCTCCACTGATGCTGAAAACGTCTCTTCTTTCTCTTTGTCATCAGCTTCTTTCTCCTTCACTTGGTCTCCAATGGTCTCCTTTTCTTTGTCCTCCTTCTCTGCAGCAGAGTCTGTTTCTTCTTTCTTTTCAAGAACAGGTGATTTTTCATTCTCATCTGGGATTTCAATAATCTAGGTGAGAGATAAAATAAAAGGAGATATATCTTCAAACTCCTGTACAGTGACTGAAGTAAAAATAGAAGTTGATGATATAACAGCACAATTTACTTCTGGATCATCTGCCTTCTTAGCTGCTTTGCCATCCTCTCCCTCCTTCTTCATATCATCCTTGTCCTCTGATTTAGACAGATCTTCTGAAGACACAAAATACATAAGTAACAGATATGTAGCAAGGGATTTCTGTCTTTCCTCTGTTATATTACTCATCAAGATTCTCATTTAACTCTTGAATCTTAACAGATGTGTTTGGTGGCCTGTAATTTGTTGTATGTAGTCTTTCTGGTTGCATCCACAAGAGGGTGTAAATTGGGGAAAATCTCTTGGGGTCTAAACAAACCTGGTTGATACATTACCTTTGCATGCAAGATAAAAAAAAATAGCTCCCACAGGGTTATTTTGGGGTATAACACTTTAAGATTTAATCACTTATATTAAGTCTCAGAGTTAGATTTCACATGGCTCAAAACTGAAGTTAAGCATGTGGTGCTGAGGTTAAAGCTCAGAGGAAATGATAATGCACGTCATCTCTCATGAACCGCCATTTGTTACAACATGCAGTCTTTGTGTCAGAAATCAAGTCTAATTATAATATATGCATCATGTACTAGACACTGTACAATATGAGATGCCACGTGAAATTTTAACATTTGTTTAAACATCTCAGTATTGAGTGTGATTACTCTTATTCTTTTGGCCCTCATTTTTAGCACTCAGATCAGGAAGTGTGGATTTAGAATCATATCAAATGATAACTTATCTTACCGTGTGTGTGTGTGTGTGTTTACCTGGAACAGGAGTGTTGGGCTGTGTGTCTGCAGGGGTCCCGGTGGACGGAGTCTTTGGGTCTTCTCCTGCAGCCAAAGCTGCAGCTCTTTTGTTCTCCTCCAGCTCTGCCATCCAGGGCATTGACCACTGACCATTCACATGTTCGAACTCCTGGACCTGTTACAAAGCACGTGAATCAATGACTAAAAGTTTGGATAATCTAAACCACATTCTCATGCAGGATACATTATTTTCACTGTTTCAAATGGAGCTCCTAAACCATACCTTTTTCCTGATAAGTGACATCACACCGATGCGAGTGAGCACATGCTGTCTTGACAGACCCTCCCGGGGGACGCCATCGGCAAACGTCTCAGCTCCGTCAGCCCCCGGCTCACAAAGGTGACGCATGAATAGGGACACATAGGCCCTGAAAAAATGTGAAGCAGAGGGTGACATTGTGAATACATTTGAAAAACAATTGTGAGCCAGGTGTATAATATGTTAGAAACGTACAGAGAAAATATTCTAATTAAGTTAAGCATAACTATACTGGATTCATAACAGCTAAAAGGAGGCTTTAAGTCCAAATGGCTCAGTCAAATGAACAGCTTTAACAATAATTAATTTTAAGAATTTCCCAAATATGGAATAAATAAAGTATTTTTAATTATTTATCAATCGTGTGTTGCCATTTAAAAACTAACCCAGAGTCCAGACATGTTTGATGGTTCCTTAATTCAAGCAGCCATAAACTCTCTAAACTGGCAAAACTTTTAGTTTAAAAAGAAACTCTACATAGATAACTTTACGAATTTGAGCAGGCACGTGCTAAAATTTAGCACGTCAAGATTTTCGATAAAATTTTGGGTCATACCAAAAAAGCACTTTAATTTATGTATAAATGTAGGACAATGAGAAAATCATCCATCAGACTCACTTGAATTCTTTCTCTGACTTTCCTCGTAGGTCCCTGACCAGCCACTGGTTAGTGAAGGCATCCTGGGGAGGCATCCCATAACGCATCACTGCATTTAAGAAAGCCTTCCTCTGCCGTGCGTTGAAGCCCAGCACCTGAGAGGTAAGAGATCAGGACAGATACAAAAGAAATGCTTAACAAACAGAAAACAGAAAATTGCGCATCTTGAATAATTGTCTAGTTTTTTTTTTTCCCCCTTGGATTTTCACTTTTATCTCGAGGAAGGAACTGGAAGAAAAAGGAGAGAAAAACCTAAGCAGAAAACGCACCTCGATGTTCCCCCGACCCTGGCCAACAGTGGAGGTAGAGGTTTGTCCCTGTCGTTTCTCAACCCTTTGCGATTTGGTCTGCGGGCATTGGCTGTGAGGAAGGAGACACGGTAATTCTATCTGACAGTCTGAAAGACAGCGCTAATTGCAAGCAACACACATTCCACTGAAGCCATGAGGATACATTAAAAATGAAATTTTGATGTATGACCGTGTGTGCCCTTATCGTCCTAAAATTTTTCTGTGATGATGTTCCACTTACGGCTCACTGGTTCACTGATCCTGCTGAAGCTGGCCCTCCTCAAAATCTCTCCACACTTCTACAATAAATGCTTACTCTTGAAGTGCAATGCTTTCAAAATATTTACAACTGAAAGCACTCCAGCAATATAAATCATTTAATAAAACTCTTAGCAACAGAATAACAAAAACACAACTGGCATATAAATGCACACCTTATTGCACCTTTTGATTGGCAAGTAAACATTAAACAACGTGTTGATCAGCTGACAGAAATGCAATAAATACAAGTGAACAATTTATATAAACAGTTAATGTAAACACAAATGATCTAAAGTGCAAAGCAGGCGGTTCAGCAGGTTGGGAAACCGTTGATCTTGATTTTCTTTCCCTGTTTCCTTTTCTTATGCTTTTTCCTTTTCTTTTTCTTTCTGTCTTGCTTTGCCTCTCTATGCTCATTGCAGATGATGCAGGCACATTTCCTTTTTCGGGAGTTTATATTGAGGTTGTCAAGGAGGACTTCATAGCTCGTGTCTGAATCTGAATAAACATCTGCAGGGGTGTTGGAAGGTTGTTAGTGACTTATACATCTCGAGCGTGAAGAGGAAAGATTTCTTATCAACTGTTATTAATCTAATCAGGAACGTCCTCCTCCATGTCGGATTCTTATGATCAATTCCTTCACTCAATTCCATCTTTATGACTAATGTCAAGCAAATTATAGCACACACTTCTCAGCGTAAAAGATTAACAGTAGTCACATTTTACCCCCCATCCCTAACATCTGTAATCAACTTACCTTCAGCACGTTCATCAAAATCTTCATCACCTTCCTCTGAGGCCACTGAGTAATCAGACTGGTTATCCGACTGGTCCTCCTGCCAGTCTAAAAAGACCACAGAGAAATGATGAGTAGAGAAAATTCATAAAGGATAAAAATCTTCACCACCAGGTCTGAATCTAACTGATCAATGATGAGATAAACATATATGTGAACCCCACGCAGTGGCATAATCATAGATAAGTAGGAGTTCAACCAGTAGGGGGAGCTGCTGTGTCAAAACGACATTTGAATAACTGGATTACTTTCCCTGATTAAACAGTGCAATAAACAGTAGGAAAACAGCCTTCACTGATGTTGTTAATGTGCAAAAAATGCCTATATGCATACAGCTAAGCACTGCAAAAAAAATTTGAACTCTTTCTAGGTTTTGCAGGGTTTTTATAGTCCAAGTCCCAAACCCTGGAAGCCTGAACTAGAGAAGCAGTTAATAAACTGGATGGATGGATGGCTAAGGAGCATAAATTCTGGCTTTACCAACAAAACATTGTCACATTGAGAGACACATGCATTTTCCCAAGTCTGCACAATCAGACATACAGACTATACTCAGGGGCTGGCAGGTTAAAGTCTGGTTAATGTGAGATCACACACAGCTCCACTGAGTGATGTTTAAAAAATGTTTAGCAGAAAATCTGTATCGCGTTGTTTGCTGTGCCCTTCAACAGTCTTCCTGTGGATCCAGCCAAATCTGCTCCTGCACCTACTGTTTTTAATGCTAAGCCAATGGCTATACAATTAAAATGTTTTCTTTCTGTGATTTTTTGCAGTTGGCGTGAATTTCAAATAGAAAAGGACTTAAACGACCTATGTGAGTCATCTGTATTTGGTGCGCACTTATCTCTTAAAGCAGGATCACTAATTTCTGCCTTAGTAAGAGGCCTCATCCTTATAATAAATAAGTTTTTTAACTGATCTAAACATTTATAAATAACATAAAGCTACCACATTTCTATATCCAACCTAAAAACAAAGATTAAACTTCATGCCATTATCTCACTGTCGCTGCTACCTTATTACCACTACACCAACACCACACAAAAACACAAATCCACCACTGGTACCGCACACCACACACACACACACAAGAAGAGGTTGCATTATATATTGTTCTGTACCCTGTCTTATACCTCGGTCCTCCTGGGAGCCATCATTGTAGTTGACTGGCTTTCGAGTTCTTTTGCCTTTGCCCAAATTGCGGGCAAGGTCCTCCTGCTGTTGCTCATAGTGGTGCCGAAGCAGCTTCTCCCAGTAGTCTGGATCAACACTTTCCTCCTGCTTGATCACCTCCCTTTCCACTTCCTCCTCCTTTAAAAAAAAAAAGAAGTTTTGAATAGAATACACATCTTCAGTTAAAGAGTTTTTGTAGTCAATACAGACTACTAAAGACTAGACACTAAAATGTCAGAAAGTTAAAGGTAAAAGTTTAATTTTTATATATGCATACTGTAGCCACACTAATACTGTACCTCATCATCTTCATCTTTGACAACATACTGGGCCACTTTGAAGGAGCTGAGGTATTCGTTCATGCTCTGAAGCTCAGTGTCATCTGTGGCATCCTGGTTCCTGTCAAGCAAACGGTCAATTGCCTGGTCATCGTAGTGGATAACACTGCTGTCATCCTCTTTGTTGTCCCCTGAAAGTAGAATAAGTGGAAAAAGGACAAAAGGAGAAACTCAGATTTACTGCCTGAAATATTTCTGGCATCCCAATGGAGAAGGCCTGATTCCACCTCTTTCTTGTTGTTTTTACACTCAAAGCAACTAGTGATGCGCACCTCAAGTCGACTATATGTTTAACAGATTAAACATTGCTGCTCTCACTACTCTGCATCCAGAATGGTTGGTTAAACTGTCCATCCATCTTCTTCCGCTTATCCTTTTCAGGGTCATGGAAGGGCTGGAGCCTTTCCCAGTAGCCATAGGGCATGAGGAAGGATACACTCTGGACAGGTCGTCACTCTGTCGCAGGGCTAACATAGATGGACAGACAGCCATTTCCACTCACATTTGCACCTAAGGGCAATTGAGAATCACCAATTAACCTAACCCCACTAACTGCATGTCTCTGGACTGAGGGAGGAAACACGGGGAAAACATGGAAAGTCCACACAGAACGGTCCCAGCCAGATGGTGGATTCAAACCCAGGACCTTCTTGCTGTGAGGCAGCAGTGTTAACTGCCACGCTGTCCCATTGGTTAAACTAACCATTCATATTTTATTAATATACAATGCTAGTTAAAAAAAAAACTCACCCCCATCTCTGACAAGAAGTCATACTCAAATACCATGGAAAGAAAAACAGATAACAGACCTGCAAACCTGCACAGTTCTGCACTATCTTGATCTAGAAAATGAAATGATAGGTTTCTAGAGTAAACTGGCATATAACCACTTGACTGGAACAATACATAACCACATTCTGCACAGAGTGCAGACACAAAGGCCTGATTTAGACTTCTGTGGTGAATCTATGTAGAGCCTGTCACGTAAACTATGTAAGTAGTGTGTGGTGCATTGTGTGTTGTGGTCATGTCCTGGTGTTTAATATGCAATTCAAGCCAATAGAAACAATTAAAATTCAATTCAATTCAATTTTATTTATATAACGCCAAATCACAACAGTCGCCTCATGGCGCTTTGTATTATCTTGCAATAACACAGAGAAAACCCAACAGTCAAAACGACCCCCTATGAGCAAGCACTTGGCGACGGTGGGAAGGAAAAACTCCCTTTTAACAGGAAGAAACCTCCAGCAGAACCAGGCTCAGGGAGGGGCAGTCTTCTGCTGCGACCAGTTGGGGCTGAGGGGAGGGAGACAGGACAAAAGACATGCTGTGGAGTCCTCACTCTGTTGTGGACAGTTTCTTCAGGGGCAGACATATTTTTCATTCAGGTTTTTGCACCTCTTTGTACATTCCCTCACGTGCATTCCAATCATTTCAGCAATCTCCCTACAGGAATTTGCTGACATTTGTGCATCCTTATATTGACGTTATGATTATTATTCCTTGTATTGAGATGATGATTGTTATTCTGTCATTTAGAAAATTTTAAAAAAACTGCAGCAATAAAGAAACCAGAAATGTATAGAACAGATTGATGGTACTGAACAAACCAATCGCAATAGATGCTGTGATGCGACACATAGTTACATTTCTAGGGAGGTGCATGTCAGGATATGCCACAGGTTATGCCATATTTTTATTTATTTATTTTTAATTTTATTATTTTTTTGGGGGGGGGTTACAATGCAGCTACAGGGTAGATTTCCTGCTGAAGTAACATGCAGAGAAAGAAGGCTCCCAGTGCTAGCACTAATGTTAGCCCCACTCACCAAACTTAACTGACATTGTGTGTGTGCATCAACACAAAATGCCACACATTTCAGCAAAATTTTAAATTATGATTTGATAACTGAAAAATGACAATAATAGTTTCAAATGGCTCGTAATACATAATAGTCAAATTTGTTTTCTCCGGTTTAACTAGAAAATTAGTAGCCAGGACCATAACTATTTCCAACCCCTTGAATCTTAATATTCCCATAACATGGTCCAAGACAAAAACTATGGAAAAAGCTGTATTTTTCAAATCCCATTGCTTTAGTTCTGTTTATTTCTTTAAATATGAATATTGTACAGAAATTCCCAACTATATTCCAAATTTGAAAATCAAAAAGTTCTAATTAAGTGCGCCCGTGTGGCTCAGGGGTGGAGCAGGCGACCACATGCATATGCCACTTTGTGGTGCAGGTAGCGCAAGTGCAAGTCCCGCCTTGTCGCCAATTTGCCCACATCTTCCCCCGTATCTTTCTCCCATTTCCTGTCATTCTATACTGCCAATAAAGCTGGTGTGGCCAAAAAAAAAAAAGTTCTTATTTATTGTACTTAAAAAGACTTCTGTTGGCCCACCTCCAATACCTTAACAGCCCACCAGGAGATCTTCAAGTGTCTCGAGAATCATCAAAATAAACATTTGCATCTGTCAGAGAATTAACGTCAACTCACCATCTCCGACTTCATCCTTAAACAGTTCTTCCGTTCCAAACTTGAGAATGTCATCAAGTTCCTGCTTGGACATGGAGCCCATCTTTGACCCAAGGCCAGGTCGCACCACCAGGTGGGTGAGCATCATCTTCTTCTTTGCCACCTGGTGGAAGCAAGAACATTCAAGGCAAGCCACCAGTGAGAATGTGATCACAGCAACTCAATATATTTGCTAGAATGGTGTTAATTTTCACAGACCTGTGTGATCCTCTCCTCCACTGACGCTTTAGTAACAAAGCGATAAATCATCACTTTCCTGTTCTGGCCAATACGATGAGCTCTGCTGAAGGCCTATGAAGCACACATGAAACACAACATAATCACCCCTCAAAATAAATGCTCATTCTGACGCAAACGTGAGGTTAGTCATGTGATTTAAATACCTGGATGTCATTGTGGGGATTCCAATCGGAGTCATAGATAATAACAGTATCAGCAGAAGCAAGGTTAATGCCCAAACCACCAGCTCTGGTAGAGAGGAGGAAGGCAAACTGCTGAGCACCAGGAGCTGGTTGAAAGAGAAGCACAATTCAAATTAGAAAAACTCACATCACCTCTGCCGTTCTGAGAGGCAAAATAGCTACACACGCCTCACCATTAAAGCGATCAATGGCCTCCTGTCTCAAGTTGCCAGTGACTCCTCCATCAATCCTCTCATATTTGTAACCCTCATTCTCCAGAAAGTCCTCCAGCAGGTCAAGCATTTTGGTCATCTGGGAGAAAACCAAAACCCTGTGGCCTCCTTCTTTCAGCCTTCTCATCATCTTCTGGAGCAGCATCAGCTTCCCTGAAGCCTTGGTCAGGGAAGTGCCTTCATACATACCATTTGGAAGTTTTGGTGCTTCCTGAAATTAGGAAAGTGATGTGTTTAACATGGTTTAAAAGCATCAATTAAAAAAAAAAAAAAAACCTCATAGAAAACATACATTGGCAGCTGCTGGAAAGAGGTAGGGGTGGTTACAGCACTTTTTGAGGTCCATCACAACATTGAGCAGAGACACTTGGTTCCCTCCTCCACGAGTGTTCAGGGCCTCAAAGTTACGTGTTAAAATGAACTTGTAGTATTTCCTGAGGTACAAAAAGAGAAGAAAAAGAAATGTGAGAAAAGAGACCACAGAGATATGACAAAGGGAAATATTCTGCCCTCATGAACACATCAAAACCTTTAAAAAAATAAATAATGGCCAAAAAAAACACCCATCTACAGCGTATATTGGTTTAATCTTACTGGACTTGCAGCTACTGCTACACAGTTTCTTATTACTTACTTTTGCATGGAGCTCAGCTCCACTCGAACAATGAGCTCAGTCTTTGAAGGCATGTGTTTAAATACATCAGCCTTTAGCCTCCTGAGCATATGTGGTCCCAGCATGTCATGGAGCTTCTTGATCTGGTCCTCTTTGGCAATATCTGCAAACTCTTCCAGAAACCCTTCCAGGTTGCTGCATTAAAAAAAAAAAAAAGCCACAAGAATTAACATGCTGTCACAGAGGATGTCATCACTGAATCTGCAATACAGTCACATTTGATGTAGCCATGCACTGTGTGGAGGTACTGACTTGAATCTCTCTGGGGTTAAGAAGTTCAGCAAGTGGAAGAGCTCCTCCAGGTTGTTCTGAAGAGGAGTGCCTGTCAGCAGCAGCTTGTGTTGCAGTGGGTAGTTGTTCAACACTCTGAAGAACTGAGAGAAAGAAAGAAAATATATGTTCAAACCTCGGTACTGAGGCCAATAAAAAGTGTTTACAAATTATATTACAGCATAAAATTGCTGTGTCCAGTATTGTGTGCCTGGTAACTAAGGTTGACCAACAAACTTGGGGGGGGGGGTTGTAAAATAAAAAAGCTTTTGCTGTTACCTTTGACTGGTTGTTCTTCAGTCTGTGGGCCTCATCTACAACCAGACAGGCCCATTCAATGGAGCCCAGCACAGCCTGGTCAATGGTGATCAATTCATAGGATGTCAGGAGAACATGAAATTTGACGGGTGAGTCTTTCTGTAATGTGCAGAGAAAAGTGAATTTTAGTTAAGCTGCAAAACTGGGAAGTAAGTGGAAACTATTGTATTTATTAGAGCTGCAAATGATTGCTTCCACTGGTGATGTAGTGCCATAACCTGGCAATCACTAGTATGCAAGGTAATAATTCAAAGTCACTACACTCTGATCACTATTTTTCAATCAGAGACTTTTATTATATCTGGTTTGCTTTTGCTACTTCTTACCTTCATTTTGGAAGCCTTTTTTCCTCCTCTGATGGCATTTCCCTCAAAGGAGAACTCGTTCTCTCTGATAACAGCCCTGCTGTCTTTGTCCCCTATATAGGTGACCACATACATGTCAGGAGCCCACATCTCAAACTCTCTCTCCCAGTTAATGATGGTGGACAGAGGAGCGCTGACAAGGAACGGACCTTTGGAGTGACCCTGTACCAGCGGAAAACAAAGGTACGATAAACATTTTTTTTTAAATCAAAAAAGATGATTCATTGATTTAATATCAGATAAATCACACAACTGTATTTGTTTTGGCCTGCCTTTAGGATAGAGCTCCTAACTTAGAACTCATCCCCTTTAATGGACAGAGTTACTGTGTGTCACATGTCTGCAACCCCAACCACTAACACTGACTGACAGGGGAGGGCAGACGGGACAAAACAGTGTCAGTTAAGGATAAAACAAAATACTGCCTTATTAATCAAGCATAAGCGGCTTCTGTGTTGTTTTTAACTGGCAAAACATGCTTAGTAAATTCATATATATATATATATATATATATATATATATATATATATATATATATATATATATATATATATATATATATATATATATATATATATATATATATAAAATAAATAGCTCCTTACCTCCTTATACAATGAGTAGAGGAAGACAGCTGTCTGAACTGTCTTGCCTAAACCCATCTCGTCAGCCAGAATTGTGTCAGTGGCCTGAGCCCAAGAAAACCTTAGCCAGTTCAAACCTTCCAGCTGGTAAGGATGGAGAGTTCCTCCTGTGCTGTCCAGGTAGTCAGGCTGACGATCAAACTTGATGGTGGGCTGGAAGGAAGAAACCAGGAAAAAATAAAAATGTTGACCCGATTTAAGCAGCGAGCTTTTACATAGTCATCAATAATCCATCAGAATACAGCAATTTAAGAAAAAGGTTGCATTTTGGTGCACGTACATCTACAACTGGATTAGCAGGCGGTCGCTCTGCCTTCTTCACTTTGACTGTCTTTTTCAGCTTCTTGCCAGGCCTGCCTTCCTCGCCCATCATCAACTCTCTTACAGACAGAAAAGGAAAAGAAAGATAAGATTGACGGTTTTACTTCAAACATATAGCTATAAATAATAACATGACACACTGTAGACTGAAAAATAAAAGATATCGAGTTGCCATGAATATCTCTTATATACCACACAATTTACATGCTTGAAAAGGAGTAGGATGAAGTTTACACTTCTTTGGACCCCGCTTTAAGATACCAACCGTTCTTGCATAACCTGAGGAAAGAATTATGTGACATTTTGTAAACTACTGCATACCTGTGATTCCAGTAAGTCTGTTTGTAGGTGTCATACTCAGGAATGTCCATATCTTCACTCTCCCAGGTGGACTGGTCATATGGCAGATCTCTCCATTTGATCAGGTAATGCACGTTGTTCTTTTTATCAACACTATCACAACAAAACACACAGAGAGATATTCAATTGTAATAAAATTATATAAATTAATGTGTTTTTGTTTTGGAGTCCTACTGTACAGTATCGCTTGTCTTTGACAGCTTGATAACTGAAAAGTTTTCCCTTAAATGGTAAAATTATAAGAGATGGGCACGAGCATACTTTAACATGTTGAAAAGATACCATCTCAGCTTTGATGCCTGACATCCCTCTCATGCTCTCCATTTCCTCTTACCGCTGACAACTTAAGATACTTTCCCACCATAACCCTTTATTGACAAATTAACAGAAAAATCGCCTGGTGACAAATGCAGCAACATTTTGGACAAACAGTCAGCATTACTGCTACACAAGCACAAACAGCTTTTCTACTGAATCAGCTGTTTGCACTGTGTTGTTACTGTGGTTTGTTATCACAAACAGACAAAGTCTGTGCACAGCATCAGAAATACATGCACATACAACAAGAGTGCAGCTGTCATCTTCACCTTATGTGTAGGATGATGTTATATTTATTGAATACGGTTCCTTAAAAATTAATGCTTTACTTAAAGTCACGTGTCCTTGACTGTTCAGCACCTCACACACCTACATTTTTATTCTGCATGTGAAAGCATACAGAATAAAAATTATATGCATGTATTAAACAGTGGTGCTGATTCAGTCTGAGGGTTCCACTGAGTAAATTATATTTGCTTTATTTACTTTTATTGTTTCTTGGTTAGTGTCTTTGTTTCATATGTATCCTACCTGTGGTTAAGGACGCGGTGGATCATCAGCCACTCCATCTTAACTCCGTAGCGGCAAAACTCTTCCTCCATGTGGACAAAGAGGGGATCCTTGTTCTTCCTCTTGGTGCTCTTGTCATCGTCGCCCTCACCTCCAAAGTCAGCAGGTGGCGGTTCGTCCATGTCAGTCTTCCTTTGGTAGTTGCGGAACATCACTTGGCAGTTCAGCTCCAACTGGGCAAGAGTAAACGACGGGGCGTCACGTGATGTGATTGTATGTTACAAGAATGCAAATAAGATCTCATTCAGGTGGATACAAACTCTCAGAGCATGGTACCTGTAGCTCCAGCACCCAGGAGCAGTGCCAGTAAGACATGTTGCACCACTTGACAAAGAACTCCCTCTCTCTGCGGCCAGCCAGAGGTGGAGGGTCAGGAGCATCAGCAGGCAGATCTGCAGGCCGGGGGACAGGAGTGGGGGATGGTGCTTCTCCCCAGCGCCATGTTAAAACCTTCTGCACTTTGCCCTTCATCGTTGGACACTGTCAGAAAGTGTGGATGGCAGAAGAAAATAGTTATAAAAATGGAAAGAAATTAATCAACAAAAGCACTGTGAAATTGAGGGAAAAAATCTGTTTCTCAAAATTATATGAATGCTTAATTGTAAAAACACAAGAAATTGATCAAATAAATACTGCATGATTGTCATTTTTTTCTCAAAAATGCTGTAGGTAAACTTATCCACACCAAGAGAAAAGGCTCTTTATCTCCAGGACAACTTGGAATTTGTAATCCACATGCACGCCCACGTGAGCACGCACAGTCTCATATGCACCAGTGCTCGGTGCTCACCTTACAGCGGGGGCAGATCCACTCTCCATTGGGGATCTCGGGGAGAGGAGGGTTGAGGCAGTGGATGTGGTAGGAGGAGGGGCAGGTGTCACAGCAAAGCAGCTCTCCTCCGTCCTTACACACACGGCAAAACTCAATGTGGTGGTCGTCTTCCTCCTCCATCCCTTCATCCCTCCTGTCGTCATCGTCCTCACCTTCAGCCTCGGACAGATCATCCCTGGCTTCCCACTGGATTCCCTCCTTCTCCTGGTGGCAGAATTATAGACAGGAGGAGGAGGTGTGCACGCAGGGGAGTGGGGGGTGGGCAGACAGGCAGAGAAGGTATGCGGAACGAAGTGAAAGAAAAAAAGGGGAGGGGTGTGTGTGCGTGGGGGGGATATGAAGAGCGCCAAGGGGTGGGGAGGGAGGGTGGTGTGTGCATTGCGTGCGTGTGGAGCAGCCAGAGGATGAGAGGGAGAGGGAGGCAGGGAGGGGGAAGGAGGGGAGGGACGAGAAGAGGAAATGGAGGATGGGTGAGATGTGTGGTGGGGAACAGGAGAGGATTGACGGGAACATGAGCAAAATGGTTGTTGGGGTGGAGGGAGAAAGGGACAAAGAGAAATGGAGAACACAACAGTCAACTCTACTGCCAGTGCAACTTCACTGGAAATATTTTAAAATCAGAGTTTTATGCAGTTTTTGCCCTCCTTATTTAAACTTTGAGAATCAGGTGTAGCTGTTCTAACAGTCTGCCATGTGCATCTCTCAGACGTTTCAGGGTTTCAGTACTCACACAGTGTGGGCAGCTCCACTTGCCCTCAGGTGCTTTCTCCATGTCAGGGTCCAGACAGACCATGTGATAAGCTCTAGGACAGGTGTCACACAAAATGATCTCTCCTCCCTGCTGGCACACCTCACAGTAATCCTGGTGGTCTGTCTCATAGCCGTCACCATCTTCTGTCTCCACTGAGAAAAGACAGAAAAAATAGGTACAGAGAACTGACACACAGAAGATATCAGCCTTCACTTCGGCCTTGACTTTGATCTTGTTAAACAAACCACCTACATTAGACACATTTCTTTTTCTTTCTGAAAATGCTGATAAAAGATCACACTTTTATTTTAGTTGTATTTCCAACCTTTCTTCTTTTTCTTTGCACTTTTGGGTTTCTTCTTAGGACGACTGCAGCGGATGGAGCCATCTGACACTGTGAAGCTCCCATCATCAAAGTCACTGTCAACATCAGGTTCATCTTCATCGCTCTAATGAAGTCAATAACCAAAGTGAAAAGATTTATACTATAGTACATTATCAATATTTGGCTCTTGGTGATCAAATATGTGGAAATAAAAGCACTGATTGACTGATCTTACAGAGGAGCGCTTCCTCTTGCTGTTGAGGCCTCCAAGTTTGATCTTGAGTGGAGCCACCTTCTTAGGTTTTGGTTTCGGTGGAGGCTTAGATGAAGGCTTTGACCTCCTACGTGCATTGGGACCTCAAGAGAAGAGAAGATAAAAATTTATTTAGAAAAAAATACTTTTAACTCAATATAAACTCCATACAGTCAAGTGATACAGGCAATAAAACAACCAACATTCAGCTCATGCACAATGGTCCTATTTTACCTTTGCCCTCTTTGGTCTTGGCCTTACGGAGTGGAGGTGCTGGGGCTGCTGGGGGTGCAGTAGGTGCTGAAGCAGCAGCAGGAATTGAAGATGGTGCGGGCAATGCAGCAGGACCGGTCTCTGCCCCGCACTCTGTCCCTGCTACCACCATGTTCTCCACAGCTGCCGCCACATTGGCAGCTGCCAGGGCTGCATTAGCCGTGGCACAACCCTACAGGGCAACGAAAGCACAGGGTGAGAACCTCTGCTCTCTACAAGTGCATGGCATCACAGAAGAACAAAAGTCTTCCCTATTTAATACCTTCAGAGGGTTGTTCGTGCTGAATTCACGCCACTTAGCCATCATTAAAGTCATCATCTTGGACACAGCAATTTTGGGGTTCTTGGCTGCAATTAATGGCCTAATGACACAAAGTGGGCAAGAATTTTCATATTGTTATTATATATTTGTAGTAAAAGAGTAGATGTGAACTTTAATATTAAAGCCTACTATGAAAAAAGCTGACGTCACCTGACAAACTGACTGAAGGCCTTGTAGTTGGTGAGGGAGCTGTAGTCTTCCTGAGTAAAGACGTGGTCAATGTCTTTCATGCCCCAGGCTTCCAGCAGCTGGGTAGAGCTTTTCGGCTGAGGCAGGAGAAAGAGTTGCAAAGGACAACAAGGAAAGTTAGTTTCACATGTCAGCCCTGCAGTAAGTAAATATAAACCTCAATGAATCTTTACCTGGCAATCATCGTCATCGTCCTCATCATCTTCTGGCTCTGGGTCTTTACGTTTGCTCTTCGAGCTGGACGAGCCTCCCTTCTCTGCTGCCGCACCTCCCTTCTTCTTGTCTTTGGCGGAGCTGGACCGTTTCTTCTTTTTCCTCCCTGGTGCATAATCACTTCCTTCACTCTCTGACCGCATACCTCCCTCATCAGCATCCCTCTCTGCTGCCTCCACTCCAAGCAGGTGCTCTGGGGAGCTGACTGGCAACTCCTGCAAGATAAAGAACCACATTGCTAATTGCATAAAGGGACTGGATTTTATGTATAACATAGAAATTAGATGCTAAAATGACATCTTTCTTTATCTTTCTTCTTGTAAAGGTCCTGGCACTCTATTAGAATGGGAGAATGAAAAGACACTGGGCTGTCATTCACAGAGCTGCTGTGGTCAACATATGACTCATCACTAATTTCAGAAGAAGCCGAAACAGTCACTACATCTATTGTTCAGCTGACACAGAATGGGTCTTTTTTATTTATTTTCCAGCAAAAATGCAAAACATTTTCTGATTTCAATATATGTTTTCTCGGTTTTATGTGACTGTTAATTTAATACATATTAGACATTTTAAATGCACCAGTCTGGCCTATGGAAAATTATACATTTCCTAGTAATCAGTTAATTGTATATTCATTGACTTTACTTCTTCTTTCAGCTGCTCCCTTTAGGGGTCACCACAGAGGATCATCTACCTCCATCTCCCCCTATCCCTAGCATCCTCCTCTGTCGCACCAACAGTCTGCATGTCCTCCCTCACTACACCACTGAATCATCTCTGTCGTCTTCATCTGCTTCTCCTGCCTGGCAGCTCCATCTCTAACATCCTTTGCCCAATACATCCACTATCCCTCCTCTGCACATGTCCAAACCATCTCAGCCTTCCCTCTCTGACTCCGTCTCCAGACTGATCAAATTTATAGTAAAGAGCTGCATGTCAGGGTATTTGAGTCTCTGTTTTACACCTCGTGAAATTACTGTTTACAACACAAGTCAACTACCTGTAGTTTATTTTGTTTAGATTTTTACTTGTTAAGCTCTTGTATTTTACTTAATTTTCCTATTTAATTGAACTCTTTTCTTTTGAGTGCCTTATTTAACTATTTTGTTTTGTCATGTTTTGCTGCTGAAACTTTTGGGATAAATAAAATTGACCTTATCTTAAATACACCCTATACCCACGCAGGTTTTTCTCAACTTCACACAAAGAATAAAATGAGTAAGTATGTGAAATGAGCACTTCATAATTCATTACTTGGCTGCAACATAATCCATTACTTTGGGATGTTTTATGCATGTGCAGTAAATCAGAGCAGAACAACATCTGTTGTGTTGACAGCTTACAGAAATGTTTACAAAGACAAATCTGTCAAAGTCTTAAAAGGATTTCCTCAGTCACAGGCTTAAACTTTGCGAAACTCACCTCTCGGATGGGTCTCTGCCTCTTGCTGCTCCTGCTCTCTCGGCTGCTCTTCTTGGCTTTCTTCTTCTTCTTGGACTTGGGTACCTCATCTACGTCAGACACAGCATCCTCCGGCTCGTCCTCATCTGCCGGCGACACGCTTTCATTAGTGAAATAAGACAGTGCGCGTGCACACACACCACGGTCAGGAGCACCACCGCCGCAGGCCGAAGAGAGCAAACAGGAGACCGCGCACTGGCACGACTGGCATACGCCCGTGCACGCACGCAGACACACGCAACGCGAAAGCCACAAAAGCGCAGGTTGAAACTTGTCCGTTTTCTGTGTTTGAAACTTTGACAGCTCACGCCCACGCTCGTGAGGGCACCCGTGAAACAAGAAAGGGGCCCGAAGAAAAAAGGGGGAAACTCTGGACACTTGCGTGCCAAGTTAGCTAACTAATCTATCATGGCGAGTGACGGACGGCCCGAGCCGACTACTCACGGCTAGCTGAAGCTAACATTAGCATCGCGTTGAAGGCGAGCTCAAGTTACGGAGATGGACCTTCTTCTTCAGGGGCAAAACATGCGAGCTTACCGTGAATTAGTGAGTGCTCGTCCGTGGTTCTAAAGTCGTCCCTCTCATCCTCGCTGCACGACATTTTCTCCGGCGTTGTAATTTTATTTCTTGCTGGTCGAATTAATCCCTCCTAAACCTTGCTCCTCGGTCGGCGAGGGAGGAGGGAAAATGACGTGGGACTGGTGGAGAATGGACCGGGGGTGTCCAGGAAGGGAGGGGTGGTGGTGGTGGTGGTGGTGGTGGTGCTGGAGAGAAAAAATATATAATAATATTAAATGGCACCGGAGGGTAGCTAAGCCTTGCTTGTTTCTTATTATTTACACAGCATCTAATTGTCCACCTGCCTGCTCAAACAAGTTGGATAACTTCATTATCTGTGACATTATCGGCTGTTGATTTGCAGGTATATTTCTACAATGAACTTCAGTGTGGCATCCGTGGGTACTTCAAATCTAAACAGTGAACTCGGAACTGCTGAGTTAAAGCGATGTATGAGAGCAAAGTTTAAGTATTACAAAGCCAATCTCACATTAGAAACTTACAGTAGTGTGCGTGTAGTCCCGGCTCGAGGTGTGCTCTCTCTCCCCCTCTCTGTCTCTCTTCTGGCGGTGCGAGAATTACCACGAATCAGTCTGTTTATGTGTCAGCGTTCATTCATTAAGCCCGACTAAATCGGCGGTGAGCGAAATTTCAAAAATGAGCCGTCAACGACCCAAAACACGCTGCTCCGTCCCCTCTTCTCTCTCCCCCAACCCTTACAGGCAGCGCTTAGCTAACATCTTCACAAACACACAAAGGGGGCAGACATCCCATAATAATCCCCCCCTCCCACACTCACACAGGACTCTGCATAGTTACCTCGCAACGGACAGACCATAATACTCAGCCTGCCCCCACCCCGCTTCCTCCACCACCACCACGCGCGCGCACGCACGCACACTTCCACACGCACCAGGCTCATTGCGTGCACTCACACTCCTTCCCCTTTCCACTAGCGGTCCCAGCCCCCTTAGCAACCCCGTTGTCATGGTGACCCCCCCCCGCTCCTTGACAGACCATAATACTCCAGCAGTAGCAGCATACATCCCATAATATACTACTCCTAAAAAGACAAGAAAGAGAAAAAAAAAACACTAGTGAGATGGGTCTCCAGGGGAGCTCAAGTCCACTGGTGACAGACCATAATACTCAGTCAGCATCCACCTGGTAGTGAGCAGGACTGCCAAGAAGTCAGAAAGGCTTCACTCTTTTTCTTTTGATTCACATGGGTCAAACAGGCCTGCTGAGCATGAACAGCTCCACATCCCTGAAGTAGGCTGAGACCTCCTGTCACAGCTGGAGAGCACCCAGACCATCTCAGTGACAGCAAAGACTGCCATCAGATCCTACAGGATCATCTCCTACATCAGGTGTGTACCAGCGCAGCTGTGGTGAGTGAGTAAATCATTCATTAAAAAAAAATGTTGCCTTCAAGTGACCTGAGCAAACTTTTTGAGAGGTTTTATAAAAACACATCAACATGATTGACCAAATAAACCCCTACGTTCCAAATATTTGCTGAAATAATGAAGTCCATCATACCCAAGTTTTGTAATCTGTTTATGTTTAGAGAGTTAATTATAATGTTTATAGTATTTACATATGTTGCCAAATGCAAACTCCTAAGGTAAACCACTGCAATATAAATATACCAGACATATGTTTTAAATGTAAATGTAAACATTATTTCACTGAGTGTGACATTGCAGAAGCAATAAAACAGTTTTGGAGGAGCTCAAAAGGACACAGGAGGGGATTAGTTAAAGGCAATTCCACTAAACACAAAGTTATTTCTACCTGGTTTGTATCCAGAAGAACATAAATGTGATCAAAAATAAAACAAACAAACATTAATGAATTTCTGTTTTTTAACTATCAGCATTGTTTTAAGCGAGAAAAACCCGACATAGATCAAATGTTGCACATCCATCCATCTATCCAGAGATGCTCAGACCTCCCTCTCCAGGTCTTCAGGGGGGATGCTGTGGCATTCCCAAGCCAGCTAACAGACATAATCTCTTCAGTGAGCCCTGGGGTTGCCTTAAGATCTCCTCCCAGTTGGACAGACTTGAAAACACCTCACCTAGGACACGGCCAAGCAAATGTTACACATGATGAGATGAATGACCTTTCACTGAAAAAAAAATATAAATATATATATATATATATATATATATATAGTGTGTGTGTGTGTTGTAGAGGAGCACATCAGAAACCCATAAAATTGAATTATGACTATGAAAGTTGGAATTTTCAATACAAATGGCAAATTAATCAACCAAAACTCTCAAAAATATTCCACATGTATGTGTGTGTGTGTTTTAAGGAAACACATCTACAACATAAAAAAGGGTAGGTGCTGAATCAGAATTAAGAAGGCAACAAAAGAAAAAACAAAAGAAAAAGTCAAAATCTAATAGCATATTTGCACCACAGAAAGAAAGAAAGAAAGAAAGAAAGAAAGAAAGAAAGATAGATAGATAGATAGATAGATAGATAGATAAAATCTGGGCTTCCTTCTACAGTCCAAAAACATGCATGTTAGATTAACTGGTGATTGGTGGTTGTCTGCTTCACTGTTCTGGCCCTTTGATAGACTGGTAACATATCCAGGGTGGACCCTGCCTCTTGCCCCAGTCTCCCCCACAACCCTGAATTGGATAAGCTGAAGAAAACGGATGGATGGATGGAAAAATAAAATTGGCCTCTAAATTAAACTTTCTCTCAGCTGGGTTTGTTTGGTTAAATAATTCCAAAGTAAAAGCACCTGAATGTGCAAATAAGAGCACAGTATGAGCCACATATGAGTTTGATCAAGTACAGATTTATTGAAACACTATGAGAGAGGCACACTCAGCATTTCTTCATCACAGAAATGGCTGCTGTTATCCTGCATAGTATCCCTAAATTAGACTGTTATAAGTGGGTTCATTACAGCTTGACTGCAACACATCTGTCTCACTCACATCTGGTCATCTACTATTGAGGGCCAACAGATCTACAAGTGCATACCGATCTTGTATGTTGTGCAATAAAGTGCCAGTCAAAAGGGAGAAACTTTCTCTAAAATAAAATTGATTCATAAAAACACACTGCTGATGCCTTCAGGTTCTGTCTGGAGCAAATACAACCAGAGCTTCAGCACATCTGAAACCCAACACAGCAGTAATCATTACTGTTTATATATATATATATATATATATATATATATATATATATATATATATATATATATATATAAGCTGCAGGTGGCAACAGTAATACATGCATATTCCTCAACCCTGTTGTGGCTTTGCTGAGTAATTTATAAAACTTATTATTTAGAAAAATTAATTAATTAAAATGGCTCCTTTCAGCTGCTTAGCAGGGTGTCTGTAGTTCTGAGTGGCTTCCCAAAGTAAAATCCCTTTAATGTTAAATCCAATTTGAAAAGTTTGAATTCATAAACAAATTTAGGAGGCGCACTTGAAGGCCGCATGCCGTCTAATCAGGCTCCACAGATTTACTCATGCACCGTGAGAAATGCTCATTTCTACCACTCTAAAGGGCACTTTGTAATCACACTGAATCAGATTTGGATACGTACAGTGTAAGCATCATATTCCTTTGTCACACAAAGGCATATGTTTACACAAACGCACATACACTGACGCACACACAGATTTCAGCTACTAAAAAAATCAAGGAGTGTTTTATGTAGTTGAAATAGCTCATTTAAAACAAGCTGACAACACAAACTACATTTTTCACACCATCCTGTTCATTGAGGGTTTCTTATGTTTATGATGACTTTTGTTTTATAGCTGCACCGTTTTAGCAGTCAGGTGTTTTGTGCAGCGTTCACCTCTTTGATATGTGAAGAAATCTGACAGAAATTAAGCAGCAACAGTTTGAGCAGCATTTTTCTTGCTATGACTGGCCGGCCTCTTTGCAGGCTGCTACCTGTTATGGCATAAGACATATTACTATTAAGATTGCCAGTCATGGATAACTAAACTGTAATTATACAATGCATTTTAATTGGATTTCCTGCATATTAACTTACTGGGTTTATTTGATTTTCAAGGAGGTATTTGTGCTTTGATTGTAAAAACTTAAATAGTTTACAGTAACCGTAATAATTTTTTTTCACTGCTAAATAGCCATGTAATCATTATTGTCTTCTGCATCTAATACTTTTTAACTTGTGGGTCTGTTCTTTGAAAAACGTATTGATACATATGCTGCTCAGATTCATAATAAGAAGGATTCCTGTAGTATCAGATTATCTCATTGGGCAGGAACAGCCAAGATGTGAGCCAAAAGGCCTTTCACTATACTCCAGAGGCCACTTTTCAGTATTCCCCACTGTACAGGACATGCAGATCGCATAGCAACAAAGACCTATGTCTGGCCATTGTCTGTTACTTTTGCTTGAATGCCCCTTGTACATGCATGTGCGGGTGCACACGGACTCACGTGCAGCACAGTCATCATCAACACCTCATCTTGCTCCCTCTATCCCATATGCACAGCTGTCCTTCCACCTAAAGCAGACTGCTGCCCCCCCCCCCCACACACACACACACACGCACCACCATATTTCCATAATATCCATGGGTCGTCCATTCCCTCTCCCCCTCCCCCCATGTGCACACAGCTCGCCGCCCACACTGCCACCCCCTCTTCCCTGCCTGACAACACCACCGCCTGCCATCCCATAATATTCATGCACACGCTCCACACACATTCATACACAGCAGTGCGTGCAGTGCTCTTTGTTGGCAGAGATGCCTGAGCAATGTGAGCCTGCTCATGCACAACAGTCATGTTCCTGCCTGATATCTGCATTCAGACTGCTGAGGCAGGTAGCCCTCAACTGCAGGGAAGTAACAAAGCAGATGAAGGAGTGAGCAAAAGGTGGTGGGTTACATTTCTGTTTCTTAATGACCTTGGAAGGGGTGGGAGGGGGGAGAATATGTTCATGAAGTCTAGACTCACCCTGAGGCAACCCTGTCTGAATGAGGCCAATCATCCATCCCAACTGTAAGAATCACTGGACAAAGTGAGATCAGTTAAGAGTTGTCTCTCAAAGTCTGCTGCTGCCTTCCACTTTAACAGAGGGAAAGCAACTCATCTCCACATATATGTCATGCTGAAGCTTTAACAAGCATCTCTTTAGGCTTTGCAACCTGGCTACAATCAATCAGTGTGGGACCATTTTGGCATGATAAAATGTCCACAAAATGGGGGAAAGATAAAGATTTAAAAAAAAGAGAGGGCAAGTTATTTACGAGAGAGGGGTGAAGGGATGAGCATAACAGAGGCGCCGGACATGACAGTGGCCAGCTCATCTCCATGGTGTTGCTGTGGGAGACAGCGGAAGACGTCACTTTGAGAAAAGGGGACACAAAGGAGTAGTACGACATGAGGAAAACTAAAAAAGGAGGGAAGGGAGCCTAGAAGAGACCTGTCTTTGCAGATACACACAGAGGAAAGTGTGCAAGAGAGATGGGTGACCATTTACACTGGGTGTCAGGTAGATGGGCCACCAAATCTTGGACTGGGACTCCAACAGAGACTGCACTGACTGATTCAACAAATGAGACACTATGAGAAGCAAATGGGGTTTCATCAGGTGTCACAAGATTGCAGTACATATGTTATTTATTGGCCTTTGGCATAAAAAAAAAGTGCCATATAGGTGTAAATTTAAACTTTAAAATCAAGGAAATTACTTCACTTTCATCCTGATCAAAGAACACATATTAGAGAATATAGGCAGTGTTAGCCCTGTAGCTAATTTACCTTTAAAAGTCATTTTGATGCTTCTGACTTAGCTTATTCTACCTCGGAAATGGGCCTCAGTTAAATCTCATCATAAAAGAGAAAACTGTAACCCAGGCAAACCTACTTTCCAAGCTAACTAGCCTAGATTAGCAGAATAACAAAACCAGCTTTCTGGGTTAAGCTTCTGGCTGTTGTGGGATTTATGTGATTTGGTGCAATTAAGCTCCATTTAAAGGGCATGTTTTATTCATATCATATGCAGATGGTTTCATACATCTATTAGCTATATTACTTTATGAGTTCTGATGTACAAGAAAGCTGAAACAGCACATTTTGGTGACATTTTACTGATCTTGTGACAACCTTTTTTCCTTTTCCTGAAGGACGTGGGCAAGTGAGGGAAAAATATAGACCTATAACATTTTATTTTTTCTTTTACATTTTGACTTAGTAGGCTTTAAATATATTATATTAATCAATAAAAACATAAATATCTGGAATAAAATTGTTAGAATGTACATCCTTTTTCTGGTTGTTTTGGATACAGTGTGTTATAAGACTTAAATAGGTACCAAAAATAGTCTAAATCTAAAGGAAACACAAATATTAAACACCAAAAGTAGATCAAACATTACTATGACTGGTTTGAAAGAGAGAAACAGAAGAAATACTAAAAAATAAACAATGCAAATATACGCAAAAAAAATTCTTTTAATTCTGTACAGTTTATCATGTGTTCTTGGTTTATCTGTGCTAAATCAACAGTCAGTATAGCAGTAATAAATAAAATATTATGTTCACTTGGATAATTTAAAATTTTGTTCTCAAATTCATATACCACAAACCTGGTTTGTTATTCTTTATTGCTTTTCTCAATCCCCTGTGTGACACCCATCCACTCTGTCCCTGTGCCCTCCCTTCCCTCCTATCTTGTGATTTATTTGCCTCAGTTTCAATATTTGTCGGCAGTCTGTTTCTTCCCCTTGTCTAAATGTCACCCCTTCTTCTAAGACAATATAGGGAGTGAGAGAGAACGAGAACAAGAGGGCAAATGTGGGGGATATAGAGGAAAAGGAGAAGAGGGGGTGGGACTCGTAAAATGAGCAACAAAGTTTGGGAAAATTACACATTAGGTAAGACTCTTTCTCGGGGCGCCCGAGTCGCTCACTCTCTGGAGCAGGCGACCACATGCATATGCCGCGTTGCGGTGCGGGTTCGAGTCCCAGACTGTCGCCGAGCTTGTCCTCGTGTCTTCCCCTGTATCTTTCCCCATTTCCTGTCTCCCTCTACTGCCGACAAAAAGCCGCTGTGGCCAAAAAAAGTAATAAAAAAAAAAGGTAAGACTCTTTCTCATATACATATATGTGGAACTGGTGTGACAAGATGGTTTTGCAGAAAAGTAAATTAAAACAAACAGGATGGAATTTTAGTCTCTGCAGCAAAATCAGATATAAACATGCATGCATATGTTAAGATATATATTCACACAACCACATTTGTGAGTGCAGTCTATCTACCTTCAGCCCAGGCTCAGACTTTAGTTCTCATTTAGAGGGCATACTTACACTCTTAATGCTTACATAGTACAACAATGATCCTTTTCCAAATCCTCCTCCTCCCTCTGTCAGCATCACTCCACACCCTGGTTGTCCCCTCTCCCACCCTCACTCTCTACCTCCTTTATAACCCATCACTCTCGTCTCACTGCTCTCACTCATTCTTGCTTTTTCAACTTGCAATGGACACATTTGTAGCCTAACTACAGAGATAGCACTAACTACAAGATGACACCGTACTATTGTTTGCCTGGTTTTTTTTTTATTGACTTTTATTAGTATTTCTTGATTTTAGGTAGGCTTTTTGGGGGAAATTCTATTAATCTGAGATTGAAATCGGACATATGGATGTATTTTTGTGCATGAAGGATGAGTTTTGTGCGCAGCTTGTGAAACAGTCCTGTAAGTATGCTTTTGCTGTTACTGACAACAATAGAGAAGAAGCTGAAGAGCAGCTTTGCAGAATAAAATTTTGATTCATTTTGAAATTGTATCCTCTCAGCAACAAAAAGAAGAATAACTGGCTATCACAGAACTATCAACTTGGTAAGAATCTATTTTACAACTCTTGCAATCTGAAGGAAATTTCATGTAGTATGATACAGTAAAATTTTTGGTTTTATCTGTTATTAAATGATGAACTGTGTATACAGACTCATATTTTTTAACTTCTAACACATAAACTTTATTATTAGAAAACTAATAAAGAAGTTATTGTTTATTAAGCCACAATGCCTCAAAGAGCATCTGTGCATTCATCATTAACCTGCTAAATTGTGATTTCAACAGATATGTGGGGGCCATCCCCAGACTTTGGACTTGGAACTTAAGCAGCAACAAGCACATAGACGGACAGAACGATCACTTCAACTGTGGAGACGGGGAGCGTGCTGTCCAAAGACCCAGCCTGACGCACGGAGACGGACAGACAGACAGACAGTCTGATGCCAACTGTCTCCACTGTCAATCTCACGGCACCACTCCTCCTCCTGTTGCTATGGGCAACCCACCCCACCATGGCAACCAACTGGCTGTAAGTCTAGTGTGGAAAGGAGGACGAGAAAGAGGGGAGTTTGTTTGTCATGCTATAACTTTTAAAAGATGGTGACATGTCACTAAATCTCTTTCAGTCTCTCCCCTCCCTTTCTTTGTCTCACTTCTGGTGACCTTTTCTCTTTTCTCTCGCTCTGCCTTCACTGTGCCCTCTCTTCTTTGCCTGGTTGTCTCCTTGTTTTGATCCTTTCAAAATTCTCCCCATTTGTTACCTTTGCATCTTTTCTGCACTCTTCTAAAACCCCCCACCTTGTACTTCATTATGCATCTTCCCTTTTGTTTGCTCCACATATAAATCACTATACCGTCTCCCATTGTTATATTTCAGATCCCTGGCGCGGCTGCCGCGCTCCCGGCCCGTGTCTGGTGCTGCCCCATGTGCACGGCTGAGGGGGCTGACCCCAGGCCAGGTGGGGGTGTGCAGAGCACGGGGGGAGGTCATGGAGTCTGTACGCAAGGCAGCAGAGATGGTCATAGAAGAGGTATGGAGCATGAAGTCTGAGTAATTTAATGATCACCATTATCAGTGTGAGAGGTGGAAAACTTTGTTTCTCTCTGGCACGTAACTCGCTGTCCAATTCAGTGCCAGCACCAGTTCAGGAATCGCCGCTGGAATTGTTCCACCACCCCACGTGGGATAAATGTATTTGGCAGAGTGAT
>JAMQGT020008217.1:0-36690 GCA_024447675.2 Pterophyllum scalare
TACACATAAACAAAATACCTGTTCTTTCCGCTTTCCTTTCATTATGCTCCTCCTCTTGCCCGCGGTGAGATGAGATTTTTGTTTTGTGACCATGAGTCTCATGTATGAGTCCTTCGAAATTGTGGGAGACTGAAACACCATGGCCATCAGTGACACATCAAGGAAAAATGAGGTATATTTTATAGTGAAATTGCTAGCACAACACATCAAATAGGAACTTTTCCTTTCTGTTTTTTCCCCATGTTCATGTCAGGTTGGGGATTTGTGGCCGTGAGTCTGGTGTATGTGTACTTCAGACATGTGGTGGACTAACACATCAGAAAAAAAAAAAAGAATCATATAGAGGGATAAAAATAGTACACTTTAAATATTAATAGTATACTAAATATTAATTAAACAATGTCTGCAGTCCAACACAATCTCTATCCCTACACCAGTGTCTCGGTTAACATGATGCAGCCATTAGTTTGAATTTAATTACATTTCTGCTGTTTAAAGTAACCCAGTTTTTAATACTTGCAGTTGTTAAGTCACAGTAAATATTTAGCTTATAACAAAAGTTTTTGTATGGCATATTTAATTATGTAAATAAAAAATCTACCACCTGCAAATACCTTTTCTTTCTCTATGGCTTTCTTCCCCGTGCCCAGACGAGGTTGTCGATGTTTTGTGGGCATCAGTTTCATGAACATTTCCAGCAGACTTGCGGTGGTCTGAAACAGTCGTTGCCACGTTAATAAGTAAAACCTGGCAACATTAAAGTTTATCTACTTCATGTTTCACTCACTACAGGCTATACAAACAACTACTGCTATTTCTAAACTATATACCTTGTATGTGTGTATGTTCCTCCTCCCCATGTTCAGCTGACGTTCTGTGGCTGTGTACGTGTCCCTCAGACTTGTGTGAGACTGACAAAAAATTTCTGCTATTTTCAGCACACAGGGAGCTACTACAGGTGTAATGAAGTATATATGTTAAACTATTAAAACACTGCCAATCACACATAATATATCAGATACCTCTTCTTTCTGTATGTCTCTCTTCCTCCCTTCCGTGCCCGTGTTCAGATGGTGTTGTTTTGTGGCCATGAGTCTCATGTACATGTCCATGAGACTTGTGGTGCTCTGAAACAACCGCTGTCATTAACACAGACTCTTTAATAACTAAAGCTGGGAAACAATAGCCTCACATCTGAGACCCTATTTCTCTCTACAGGGAGATTAAAAATTCAAGTTTATCAGCTGCATATTTCTAACACTACAGGTACAAGAACATACCACATACCGCTACATCTAAACAATATACCTTGACTGTGTGTATGTTCCTCCTCCCCATGCTCAGATGAGGTTTTGTGGCCATGTACGTGTCCCTCAGAGTTGTGTGAGACTGGCAAAATAATTGTCATTAACATTAGAAGCAAACATTTATGCTCTTTTCAATATTAGGGGGGCATTTTGTTCTAAGAGTTGCTAAGCTTATCTGACATTACAGGTGTACAATAGTATACACTCACCAGCCACTTTATTAGTTACATCTGTTAAGCTAATCGAATCGGCCAATCATATGGCAGCAACAGAGTGTATTTAGACACACACCAATCAAGCATAACTTTATGTCCACTGACAGGTAAAGTGAATAACACTAATTATCTCTTCATCATGGCACCTGTTAGTGGGTGGGATATATCAGGGAGCAAATGAACATTTTGTCTTCAAAGTTGATGTGTTGGAAGCAGGAAAAATGGACATGTAAGGATTTGAGCAAGTTTGATAAAGGCCAAATTTTGATGGCTAGAAGACTGGGTCAGAGCATCTCCAAAACTGTAGCTCTTGAGGGGTGTTCCCACTCTGCAGTGAACAGTCTCTATCAAAAGTCGTCCAAGGAAGGAACAGTGGTGAACCAGCAACAGGGTCATTGGCAGCCAAGGCTTACTGATACACATGGGAGCAAAGGATGGCCTGTGTTATCTGATCCAACAGACGAGCTACTGTAGCTCAAACTGCCAAAAAAGTTAATGCTTTGTCAGAATACACAGTGCATCTCAGTTTGTTGTCTATGGGGCTGCAGACCAGTCAAGGTGCCAATGCTGACCCCTTTCACCCACCAAAAGTGCCAACAATGGGCAGATGAGCATCATAACTGGAGCACTGAGCAATAGAAGAAAGTGGCCTGGGCTGATGAATCACATTTTCTTTTACCTCACATGTATGGCCAGGTGCATGTATATTGCTTACTTGGGGAACACCTAGAACCAGGATGCACTATAGGAAGAAGGCAAACAGACAGAGGCAGTGAGATGCTTTGGGCAATGGTCTGCTGGGAAACCTTGGGTCCTCACACCAGCAAAAGCTCCTGAATGACTGTCCTTTTCTCCACTTAAATCTTGGGTCCTGCCATCCATGTGTATGTTAATTTAACACGTACCACCTACCTAAGGATTGTTGCAGACCATGCACACCCTTTCATGGAAACAATATTCACTGATGGTTGTGGCCTCTTTCAGCAGGCTAATGTGCCCTGCCCCAAAGCAAAAATGGTTCAGGAATGGTTTGAGGAGCAAAACAACATATTTGAGATGTTGACTTGGCCTCCAAATTCCCCAGATCTCAATCCAATTGAGCATCTGTGGGATGTGCTCGACAAACAAGTCCGATCCATGGGTCCCCCACCTCGCAACTTAAAGGACTTCAAGGATCTGTTATCTTCATGCCAGATACCACAGCACACCATCAGGGGTCTAGTGGAGTCCATGCCTCAATGGGTCACGGCTGTTTTGTCAGTAAAAGGGGAACCAAAACAATGTTAGGCAGGTGGCCATAATGTTATGCTTGATTGGTATATAGACATGGTCAAGATGACCTGCTGAAGTTCAAACTGAACATCAGAATGGGGAAGAAAGGCAATTTAAGTGATTTTAAACATGTTATGTTTTTTGGTGCCAGATGGGCTGAGATGAGTATTTCAGTAACTTCAGCTCTACGGAGATTTTCTCAGACAAATATTTCTAGGCCTTACGGAAAATCCAGAGAATGGTCTGAAAAAGAAAAACTATCCAGTGAGTGGCAGCTCTCTAAGCAAAAATACCTTGTTGATGAGGTCAGAGGAGAATGGCCAGTGCCTTGAATCGATAGGAAGACAACAGTAACTCAAAAACACAAAACAAAAACCAATCTCTCTTACAACCAAGGTATGCAGAAGAGGTTCTCTGAACGCACAACAGCAGGTTGTGCCACAGTTGGCTACAGTAGTAGAAGACCACACTATGTGCCACCCTTGTAGGCTGAGAACAGGAAACTGAGGCTACAATTTGCAAGGGGTCTCCAAAATAAAAGATTGGAAAAATATTGCCTGGTCTGATTTCTGTTGTGACATTCAGGTGCTAGGGTCAGAATTTAGTGTAAAGAACATGAAAGAATAGATCCTTTCCACTTTGTATCAATGGTTCAGGCTGCTGTTGGTGATGTAATAGTCTGCAGAATTTTTTGTGGGCACACTTAGGGCACCTAGTACCAATTAAATCCATGTGACCTGCCAGAGTGCTGGCACTCCCGACTGCCGACTGCTTTTAAATGCCGGTAAAATTGAAACCACATATGATAGAGCAATAAGTCTTTTTGCACATAAAACCAGAGGATTTACACTTACATATAATGCATTCAAAGTGTCCCAGAGCACTGTATCCTTCCTCCAACAGGTTTGCAAAAATCACGTAGAAAGCCCTAACAACAACATGTACTCCATGCTGCTTCCAGCAGGATAACTCACTGTCACAAGGCTCAAATCAATTCTTACTGCTTTCTTGGACATGACAACACCAAAGTCACAAGTTCTCAGTCACCTTTGGGAGGTTAGCACTTTTTGGATGTAATGGAATATGAGAGTCACATCATGGATGTGCAGCTGACAAATCTGCAACAACTGTTTGATGCTATGACATTAATATGGACTAAGATCTCTGTTTCCAGTGTTTGGATAAATGAAGACAGCAAAAGGGAATCCAGTCCAATAGTAGAAAGGTGTACCTAATAAAGTGTCCAATGAGTGTATGTTGAACTATTAAAAATACTGCTAATCATAAATAGTATATCAAATACCTTTTTGTTCTGTATGTCCATCTTGCTCCTTTCCATGCCTATGTTCAGATGAGGTTGTTGTTCTGTGGCCATGAATCTCATGTACATGCCCCCCATGTACATGTCCCTCAGATTTGTGAGGCCCATGTTCAGATGTTTTGTGACCATGAGATTCTTCTACATGTCCTCCATGTACATGTCCCTCAGATTTGTGAGGCCCATGTTCAGATGTTTTGTGACCATGAGCTTCTTCTACATGTCCTCCATGTGCATGTTCCTCAGTCTTGTAAGGCCCATGTTCAGATGTTTTGTGGCCATGAGCTTCTTCTACATGTCCTCCATGTACATGTCCCTCAGATTTGTGAGGCCCAAGTTCAGATGTTTTGTGACCAATTGCTTCTTCTCCATGTTCTCCATGTGCGTGTTCCTCAGTCTTGTGAGATCCATGTTCAGATGTTTTGTGGCCATGAGCTTCTTCTATATGTCCTCCATGTGCATGTTCCTCAGTCTTGTGAGGCCCATGTTCAGATGTTTTGTGGCCATGAGCTTCTGTGTGTCCTCCATGTACATGCCCCACAGATTTGTGGGGCCCATGTTCAGATGTTTTCTGGACATGAACTTCTTCTACATGCCCTCCATGTATATGCCCCTCAGTCTTGTGGGACCCATGTTCAGATGTTTTGTGGCCATGAGCTTCTTCTACATATCCTCCATGTACATGTCCCTCAGACTTGTGAGGCCCATGTTCAGATGTTTTGTGGCCATGAGTTTCTTCTACATGTCCTCCATGTATATGTCCCTCAGACTTATGGGGCCCATGTTCAGATGTTTTGTGGCCATGAGTTTCTTCTACATGTCCTCCATGTATATGTCCCTCAGACTTATGGGGCCCAAGCTCAGATGTTTTGTGGCCATGAGTTTCTTCTACATGTCCTCCATGTATATGTCCCTCAGATTTATGGGGCCCATGTTCAGATGTTTTGTGGCCATGAGTTTCTTCTACATGTTCACCATGCACATGTCCCTGAGACCTGTGGGGCCCATGTTCAGATGTTTTGTGGCCATGAGTTTCTTCTACATGTCCTCCATGCACATGTCCCTCAGATTTATGGGGCCTGTATTCGGATATTTTCTGGTCATGAGATTCTCCTACATGTCCTCTATGTGCTTGTCCATCAAACTTCTGAAGCCCCTGTACAGATGTTTTGTGCCCATGAGCTTCTACATGTCCTCCATGTACATGTCCCTCAGACCTGTGGAGCCCATGTTCAGATTTTTTGTGGCCATGAGTTTCTTCTACATGGCCTTCATGTACATGTCCCTCAGACCTGTGGGGCCCATGTTCAGATGTTTTGTGGCTATTATCTACATGTCCTCCATGTATGTGCCCCTCAGATCTGTGGGGCCCATGTTCAGCTGTTTTGTGGCCATGAGCTTCTTCTACATATCCTCCATGCACATGTCCCTGAGACCTGTGGGGCCCATGTTCAGATGTTTTGTGCCCATGAGCTTCTTCTACATATCCTCCATGTACATGTCCCTCAGATTTATGGGGCACATGTTCAGATGATTTGTGGCCATGAGCTTCTTCTACATGTCCTCCATGCCCATGTACTTCAGACCTATGGGGCACATGTTCAGATGTTTTGTGACCATGAGATTCTTCTACATGTCCTCCATGTTCATGTCCCTCAGATTTATGGGGCCCATGTTCAGATGTTTTGTGGTCATGAGATTCTTCTACATGTCCTCCATGTATATGCCCCTCAGATTTATGGGGCCCATGTTCAGATGATTTTTGGCCATGAGATTCTTCTACATGTCCTCCATGTTCATGTCCCTCAGCTTTATGGGGCCCATGTTCAGATGTTTTGTGGTCATGACCTTGTTCTACATATCCTCCATGTTTATGTCCCTCAGATTTATGGGGCCCATGTTCAGATGATTTTTGGCCATGAGATTCTTCTACATGTCCTCCATGTTCATGTCCCTCAGATTTATGGGGCCCATGTTCAGATGTTTTGTGGCCATGAGCTTCTTCTACATGCCCTCCATGTACATGTCCCTCAAGTTTATGGTGCCCATGTTCAGATGTTTTGTGGCCATGAGCTTCATCTACATGTTCCTCAGACTTGCGGGAAACTTAAACACCACAAAAATCATTAGCATCTGGAAATTGCAGCTTGTAGTAACAGTCTAGCCACTGTTTAGCAAAAATATAATGCAGAAGTTCAAGATTATTTGTATGGTACCTTTAATTTCAGCTGTTCTGTGCTCAACTGGTGTTTTGTGGCCATGGGGCTCATGTATGTGTTCCTCAGACTTGTGTTGGCCTGACAAAACACATTTATGTAATCAGGAAAAATGTCTAATTTCTGAGTTCTGATGTTTAGCTGCTAAATGTTGTTACCATCAAACATAAAGCAGTATCTTTCCTTCCCTCTTTCCCATACTCAGGTGATATTTTGTGGCCATGAACCCGATTCAAGACTGTAAAACCAGACTGACCTACCTGTGCACCACCTAGATTGACTATAAGAAAGTCTATAACTCGATGGCACACATGCATCCTGGAATGCTTAGAACTATAAAAGATCAACAGGACCCTAAGAGCCTTCATCAGGAACTCAATGGGAATGTGGAGAACAACACTCGAGGCCAACTTCAAGCCAATTGCATGAGTTACCATCAAGTGCTGGATTTACCAAGGAGATGTTCTGTCCCCACTGCTGTTCTGGATAGGCCTGAATCCCCTCAGCCAGATTATTAGCAAGACTGGCTATGGATACTGATTATAAAATGGAGCAACCTTCAGCCCACTTCTATACATGGATGACATTAAGCTGTATGCCAGGGGTGAATGCAATACCGATTCACTGATCCACACCACTAGGATCTACAGCAATGACATTATTGGAATGTCATTCGGACTGGAGAAGTGTAGTCAGATGGTAACAAAGAGAGGGAAGGAAGTCAGAACTGAGGGGATTGCACTACCAGAAGGCAACATTGCAGACACTAAGGACAGCTACAAGTACCTTGGAATTCCACAGGCAAATGGGAACCATGAAGAGGCCACTAGGAAAGCTGCAACTGCCAAGTACCTGCAGAGAGTAAGGCAAGTCCTGAAGAGTCAGCTAAATGGGAAGAACAAGATGTGGGCTATCAACACCTACGCCCTGCCAGTTGTCAGATACCCTGCTAGGATAATAAGCTGGTCAAAGGAGGAAATAGAAGCCACTGACACCAAGCCAAGAAAGCTCTGTACCATGCATGGAGTGTTTTTACCCCAAATCCAGCACCCTGAGACTGTACGCTAAGCAGAAGGAAGGAGGCTGAGGACTACTGAGTGTCAGAACCACTATCCTAGATGAAACAAAGACCCATGAATACATCTGGAAGATGGCCACAAAGGATCATGTGCTTAGTGAGTCCTCAGGCAGCAGAAACCTGAGAAAGAAGAGGAGCAAGAACAGGAACCATCATGGAAGGACAAGCCTCTGCACATCATGTACCACAGGCAGATAGAAGAAGTGGCTGATATAGAAAAATCCTACCAATGGCTGGACAAAGCTGGACAGCACAGAGGCGCTATTCATAGCAGCACAGGACCAAGCTCTGAGCACAAAATCAATAAAGGCTGGGGTCTACCACACCCACACAAGGAGCCACTATCCCAAACTGGCTCCAGCAGATTCCAGGAACAACATCCGAACTCTCTGTCCAGAAGAGTGCAGTCCTGGGAACAGCTAGGATACTGCGCAGGGCCCTCATGCACCCAGGTAGAGGACCCAAGCTTGGAGGACAAAGACCGCCCACGGGGCGAGCTGGGATTTTTACATGTGTGTGTGTGTGTATATATATATATATATATATATATATATATATATATATATATATATAATTTTTCTTAATACGATTCTTATAGGTAGCAAACTTTTAGGACATTTCTGAGTTAAAATAAAAGTAAGGAAATTTGTGTTTGGTTGGTTGTAACAATGCTTCTTGGCAGTAAACTTATACTGTTGGAAAGCCTGTTTATTTCATGGTGCCACATTTGTATGGAAAATGCATTTGTGGGTTAAGCAGCAGTTATTTTTTTGTGACAAGTTTATTAAGCAGATAACTTTCCTTTTCAGCTTTGCTTCCCGCATGCTCCTCCTCCCCATGTCCACATGATGCTTTATGACCATGACTCTCATATAGATGTTTATCATACTTGTTGGGGCTGACAACCCACAACTGCCATGAACATAAGCAGAAAAAAAATCTCATTTAGTTGCCATATTTAACTTGCGGTGAACAGTCACCTTCAGAACAGCACTAGTTCTCGATTAGGCTATTTGGTTTGATTTCAGAATAATTACAACAACAAATACTACTACTACTATTACTACCAATAATACTTGAATTAAACTAAATTGCTATATTAAATCTAAAAAATTGCCACCTCTACATTTCATCAATACCTTTTCTTTCAGGTTCTCTTTCCATGTGCTCCTCCTGCTCGTGCTCAGATGAGGTTGTTGTGTGACCATGAGCCTCGTGTACGTGCCCCTCCAGTGTGTGTGGGTCTGACATAACACAATCATTATTGTTACCGAGATGCAATGTATTTTTTCTATGCCTGTGTTTTTAAGCGATCAGTGACACAACATAAAGAAAGAATATTTCTGCCTTCTGTAGTAAATAAATCACATTTTGATTCATCACTTGCATATTTCCACACCCATTACTGTATAACAACAATACATGCATCGTAGCATTAGCAGGAAAAGCACATAGATATACCTTTCCTTTCAACCTTTTGTTCATCACGCCCCTCCCTATGCTCAGATGAGGCTGTTTTGTGGTCATGTGTCACGTGAGCATGCCCCTCAAATATGTGAGAAACTGTCACAATGCATGTAAAAAAATAAATAAATAAAGAAAAAAAATGCATTTCTGTCATTTTGTGTCAGGGGTCAGTTCTCTGTTTTTCATTGACCTCGGGCCTATTCCAGGAAGCATGTTCAACAAATTCTGAGTTTAAAAACATACTCCAAGTTGATCAACTCTGAGATCGGCAACTCTGAGTTTCCCGTTCCAGAACAGCTGATCAGAGTTAGTTCAATCAACTCTGAGTGTGATCAACCTGAGTTAGCGTGTGCGTGAGTAAGGAAAGAAAACCGTCATCAATGGAGCTCTGATACCAGGATTCGCCATGGCAACGGATAAATAAAGAGCGAAGCCTCCATTTTAATCAGATGGATGGAGGATCGCACGTGTCAGTGTGGAGCATGAAGAGTCACTTTAATTAGCCTGACCCACTCTGTCAGCATCATAGACAGAATAAAAGTTTGTTATAAAATATATAATTTCTTTCATAATATCTGCTGTCATCATTTACACGACTTGAATCTTCATCAGATGAAGCTGAATCCTAATTTTACATTTGATTTATCAAATCTAATTATTCAGCTACAGCCTGATGGACAAAATGCAGGAGACAGAAAGTGGAGATAAAAATGTGGAGGAACACCTCAGACGAAGTTTACTGACCGACCTGCGTGTTAGAGACTGAGACAGCAGCAGACCCCGGGGCGGAGCTGACCTCAGATCAGTTTGTTACTTAATAAAAACTGTTTTTGCTGCAGTTTATGACAGTTCAGTTTATGGCCATTTAATTGTTTAAAGACTTATAGAGTAAAAATGGAATCTATTGATGGAATAGCACCCTGACTTTATTCATTCATATAATGGAGAATTCAGGTGGACTCGGACACATGCTCAGATGAGGTTATTTTTTTATGGCCACGAGCCCCATGTAGGTGTCCCTCCGACAGGTGGGATCTGACGCACCATAACCCTTATTAATTTTAACAAGTTGTGACACATTTCTTATGTTTTTATTTTTTAAGCAATCACTGACACTACAACATAAAGAAGGGATACCTGTCCTTCCAATATGTCTTTCTTTATGCTCCTCCTCCTCCCTCTCCCTCCATGTACAGGTGAAGTTGTTTTGTAGCCATGGCTCTCATGTATGTGTCCCTGAGACTCGTGGGCATCTGAAACACCACAATTGCGATTGAAATAATGAGGAGAATTTATGCTAAATACTCTGTCGTTTCCAATGTATTAGGGGACCTAGGAGTTGCCAAGTTGAATTTAAGTCTACAGCACATCTGCACAACAAGTAAACTCGGGGACATAAATCTACATATGCTGTAGATTTTTATACTCTCCACCACCAGATACCTGTCTCTTTGGATTTTCTTTCCTCTTCCTCATCTTCCTCCTGCCTTCCCACTCCGTGTTCAGATGAGAAAGGAGTTTTGTGGCCACGAGTCTCATGTGAGTGTTTTTCAGGCTTGTGGGAGACTTAAACACCACAACCACGATTAACATGAGAAACAAAATTTTAAATACAGTTCTATTCTTTACAGTTTTTGTTTTTTCCTTTAAGTTGCCAAGTTCAGTCTACTTATAATGCACACCACTAACCACACTGAGCAACAATCGCTACACTACATACATAAGGGATACCTTTCCTTTCAGTTCCTCCTCCTGAATGCACTTCCATTTTCTCCCCGTGTCCAAACAAAGTTGTGGCTTTGTGGCCATGTGTCTCATACAGCTGTTCCTCTGACTTGTGAGTTTCTGATATAATCCAAAACATCCATTTACGGGGAAAAAAAAGCAAAAATGCAAGAGATAAATATTAATGTGATCTCTTCCAAATAATCAAATTAGCTTACGTGAACTGCCAAGTCTTGATTCATCCCTGCTTCACTGTAGATTTTGGATAAGCTTAATAACAGACTGTCAGTGAGGTGAGACATTTAGATATAATTCTGCTTCAGTTTTAGGAGTCATGGTTTTCCTCCTCCTCCTTTTTCTGCCCGTGCTCAGAGGAGGCTCTTGCTTTGTGTCCATGAATCTCATGTACAGACTTGTGGGAGACTGACACACCGCAGACATCATCAACATAACAAGAATGGGCATCTTGTGAGGTATTTTACAGGCACTTTCCTCGGCAACCTGAACAATAAGCACTTTATAATTAGGCTGATACTGCAGCGGTTAAAGATTTCTGATATCGTCTGCCTGCTTCCCGTCTTCCTCCGAGACCTTGTTTTCCTTTTCTCTTCCTTTCCCTCTGTCAGATAGTGGATTGGCCCATCAGGGGCCTCAGCCCTGGGCTTGGGAAAAAGCTGTAAGAATCAGAGAGGCTTGAGAAACGCCTTCATCACTACATTTTCACTCTGGGTGTGAAAGAAATGACAAGCACTTCCTTTTATCTGAATGTCATGAAATGCTCTGAATACTTGCGCTTATTCTAAAGCTTCACTTTGTTCCCTCGCATAACGGAGAAAGATGATCCACCTCTGCTCTTGTTGTCTTTTTATCATATTAAACTAAAACTGTGAATATTCATGAGGCACTATAGACTTTGTCATATTACAGTAAATTCTTCTTATGGGTGTATTTCCTCATGTTGAGATTTAATGTTCTCTCTGTGCCACATTCAAACAAAACATCTCAAATCAATGCTAGAGACAACTTGGCACACACATTCCACTTTTACTGCATTTTTAATTGTTACTTGCTCATGTTTTTTCCTTTTTCGTGCCTTTTCCTTTGTATATTCCACTTCCCCAGAGGGCTTTATGCCATACCCAGAATCCTTTGCTTCAAGTTTTTAGGGCTAAAGAAAAGAAATGTGAAACTAGTTCAGTTTATGGATCAAGATTCCTCCAGCTTACACCTTTCAGTTAACTGCAACGCGGGCACAGTTCAATAAACGAAAAAAACAAACAAAAAAACACCACAATACCCCCCCACAGAGATACAGATAGCCAATCACATAACTTGACCACACCGTGCACGTCATTGAGGGACTAATGATCACTAGACCACTAGAGAATACAATCCTCCTGGATGCCTCCATCTGTGTTCCCCCTTGAGGTGTTTTTTGTGCAGGCAGTGTATGTCTCCAGTTGTTCTTGCTGAGAGAGGGGCATCCTGCAAGCATCCTGCTCCCCTGCGGAGCATCCCCCTTCAGGCTATCTCCTGCCCACTCACTCCTCTTCATCCCTCCCTCTCCCAGGGCCTCCAGGGAGACGGGATGCCAGCAGCTGTTCTCAGAGCACCCTGGACCGTTACACACAACTGGCACTGTGCCATCATTAGATATCATCAGAGTAACCCCTGCCTACCTCTACTCATGTCCTGCTCTGGCCCCACTCTCTCACACATCTGTCACAACTGCACCTCCCCACACACACACACACGCAGATAAACTCTCTTGTGAGAAAGCAGGATTCTGAATCACAGTTGTTTCAACTGGCTGATGTAGCACAGCAGTGAGCATAAATGCATTTAATCTCAGTAACCCGTGCTGCCTTGGGGGTAGGAGTGATTTGAACCATTCTTGGCATTAATCTCAATCAGCTCAGCTCGAACCGTCTGACAGGAGATGTTGGCAGCCGGAGCCTTCGGTGTTCCCCTTTGCTCTACGCTGACTGAAAGAAGGGCGTGTGTAAGAGTCAGTTGGGCTTAGTAAAGCGTGACAGTGATGGAGCTCTTCATCTGCTCCCTCACCGGCAGGTTGACACCATGCCGAAACCAACAGATAATGACCTCAAGCAACACGTGATCATCATGATCATTTTTATCTGGGCGTTCCTCACAATGCCTCCGACAGTCTTGTTTAATCTGCTGCAGTAAGTTCAGATTAATTTGGGCTCAGTCCCGTTTCACTGTGCTATGCCTTCCTGTCTTTCAGCACTCTGATCCTCTGATGCTCTGCAGTCCTCTCTAAGACTTTAAGTGTTGCAAAGACAATGTCGACTGAACTTGCACAACTTCGGTTTCTCTCTTCAGTCTCAAACTTCCTCTCACGCACTCATTCACCCACATTAAGTGGATTTTGCTGTCAGTATCTAAACTGAACAAGGCTTTTGACATATGATATAATGCTGAGCAGCATAAAAATCATGATAGCTTGTGTTTAAAAGCATGTTAGTCCTGAAAATTGCCCATTTAAAATAGTTCAGCACCCTGTAAACCCCATCACGCTGGCTGTAAAATGATCTAATTCTAAATTAGATTACACTCTTTTCTGTGGGCCTCTACTTTGTATGAACTGCTGTCTGCAGCTCTGGGTGTGCCGTGCCTCCTGTCTCACTGAGCCTTTGCTCCGAGTGTTTATCCCCAGTTTCAGTACGGCTTGTGTGATAGTGTGTCAGTGGATGGACATCGAACTCCTTTGTGATCATGTGATGGTGGTGATGATGTTCATGGACAACTGAATGATGTGTAGAGTTCTTTGGGACTAGATGCGACTGATGTAAGTGTTCAGGGATTGTTTCTGAAGGCGTGGACTCCTCTGGTGTCAGGGGAACGCTGTGCTGCTCTGGCAGAGAGGATGGTGACTGGGGGTGAACCTTTGTTGTAACATGAAGTGTGTCAGATTCTCCCATGGGTATCAGTGGAGGCTTAGCCATAGCTCTGGTGGATAACACATTGTGTGTTAGCGGGGCTGAGCTCTCTGTAACTCTGGTGCCTGTTGGTGGAGCTCTGCTGTCTGTTGCATCAGTTGCATGAGGACAGAGTATGTAAATGCAATGAGGAATGTGCAGGCTACGACATTAGCATAAGAGATGCTGCCTCAGATTGTTTATCCAAAGAAAGCCTAGCGCTCCCCCCCCTTCAAATGAGCACATATACTCGCGCACACACAAGTATGCACACGTTCACACAAACGGAAGTGAGAACCCACAATGAAAGTGCGATTTCACACTGCTGAGATAGGCTAAACTCAAAAAGCTGTTCCACAACCCTTTCAATACTGGAAATTGTGTCCTTTCTGCAAAACACTGTGACTGCTAAAGGTGTGACTATTGTTAATGTGGTTGTAAAATGAAATCACACAGTGTTTGTCAAAGTGTATTACGCTGATTTACACTTACAGTGCTGTGTATGGATGTGTCCGTATGTGTTTGCACACACTCAGTTTTGCCATTGCATGAAAACAATGACAAATAATGGCAACGCTTATCTCTCACCTTCAAAACAGCTGTGAAGTCAGTTGCTGGATTACTGTAAATGTAACACAACTGCACAGAGATTCACCAGAATGCAACATAACCTAATTATATGAAACTGCTGGTATGAGGGTCTTCATTTAAGCCACAGAGATGTCCAGGCTGGTTGTCATTTCCCACTTAAACGAATCATCAATAATCAGCTAATGAGAGAGAATAACAAATTTTAGTACTAGCTGCACAGTTCCTGAACACTTCAGTATATTGCATTATGAGTATGAATTTTGTAGAGATGATTTCTTTATAGTAATTTACATAAAATATATTTATTGTGTATCTTTGTAGAATTTAATTCATGCAAATACAGGGAATTATGCAGGATTAGTCCATTTACTGATCCAGTACAATGCTTTTAACTTCCTGTATGATGTGAACACTGCTTCATAAGGCACCGGTGGTTTCTTGGCAAAAAAGTACATCATAAAACTCATTCTACATCTGTTCAACAATGTTAAAATCTATTTCTGGAAGGACAGTAGGTTGTCTGGCTCCATAGAGAGGTTTAAAAGGAGGATGAGGAATCTGGCAGGTTTTAATCTTGGGCTAGTCGCGGGTTTGGGGTCTGAGGTTTTGTAAGCTCTATATCAGAAGTAAAAGAAGGCATTTGCATTCTTTTCAACCATAACACTCACATCTATCTACATCACAGCTATCTATCCTAATATCTACTGTAATCAAAACTAAACTACATTAAGCAAGTTCCATGGTGTAGTGCCTACCTTCACTTATATCAAAATGATGAGGGTTTAGAGAGCTGAAATGTGATTTTCCAACCCCAGAAAGAGAGCCGTGGAATGTAATCGACTCTGTATGTACAGGAAAAGGGTGAAAGAGAAAGAAGTCCTTGTGTCATTTCCAGCCATGCAACAGTGCCGCCACTCTCACACATAATGCACTGACAGTCTAAGCTGATTCATTTTTAAATCCCTTAATATGTGCCTGTGTGTTTGCGCAAACGGACTCACTAACTGTCCCATAACACGCTCTTCAACGCATACACTCGCTGCGCGCACACTGAAGCGAGCATATAGTGTCTCCTTGTGCGCGTTCACATTTTTATGCATTTACATGTAATGAGATCATTTCTCGCTTTAATTAATGTAGCCTAGGAAAAAAAGTAATAATAATTTTTAATGCCACCTGTCAGTCTTAGCATTCTTATCGTTCATTACCGGAATGCTAGACATTGATTTAGAGCCACACTAATGAATACATTGTGATTCAGGACCGGTTAACATTTGCCAGAACACCTGATGGTGCGGAGCGCATGGGTGTTATTAATATGTCACATGATTTTCCAGACATGATCCAATCTCTCTGAGACCAAGGCCAAGTTCAGTCTTTAAAAAAATGCAAGAATTTCAGAAGCGTAATGCATCATCAGTGTGTGTGTGTGTGTGTGTGTGTGTGTGTGTGTGTGTGTAGGTGTGTGTGTGTGCGAGTATGTGTGTCATCTGCATGCGTATTTTGAGCATGTGACTGTGGTTTTGCCTGGACGGCTCTTTTTCAGCCCAAGGATCTGATTTTGGATGAGCGATGAAGTCATGGGTCATGAAGGGTCATGTATCTGGATAGGTAGATGTACGGCAGGGTTTTAGGATTTGTCTCCTCTGACCAGCCCTCCCCACTCACCAAACACCCATCTGTCCAGCTGACCAATGGGCAGTGGGCTCACTGGATCAGAGTCTCTTGCCAGTGGATCTCTAATCCTTATCTGAGCATGCTCACTGACTTAACTGGGGCAGAGGCACGACAAAGGCTGCAACTACTATGACATCCTGTCCAACCCATAAGCCGCTGTAATGTTTTTAAAGGTACATCTGCTTGGGAAGCACAGACCACATTAAAAAAACACAACTTATCATTGTTTTATTTTACATTAAAATCAATGACTAACCAAGCCTGGATTTTCATTTTTATATTCCTAGAAACCGTAATAGTATTGAAAATATTGTTTATATAACTGCCTTTTTATATTGATAGAAAAAAAAGCTTTCTAACTTTGAAAAAGGTTAAAGTACATATTGCTGTTACTTCTGTCTTGCAGGCTTTAAATGGATCTTAAGATATAGTTAAATAGGAAAAATGAAATGCAGGTTATGCTGTATTATTTAAGACTAAAGGCATAATGTCCTGTAGATATTAAAGTCACAGGACCTTCAGTTACATGATATGATAAAATCTGTGTGTGTGTGTGTGTGTACAGTGTGTGCATGTATTAACAGTAGTGGCGGGCACTCTGCAAGAATGGAACCTAAGACCTGAGATCCCTGGGAGGTGAAGGAGGGGATGAAGATGATTTATGGGTTCCACTGAACTACACCATATGCTCACCATAAATCTAAACGCACCTTCTAACACACACACACACACACACACACACACACACACACACACACACACACACACACACCTACACACACACACACACACCTACACACACACACACACACACACACAACAAAGGTTTGCTCACATTGGGGTCAGATTCAAGCCAAAATACATTTCTGATTTTCAGTCCAGTTTTTGTGTATAGATACTGTTCATCCACTGCAGATTTTGACTTTTTCCAGCTGTAGTTTTTTTTTGTCCTGCCTTTTTTCTTTTGGCCTACACTTGTCCAGTTTCCTCAAATTTTTTTTTTAAAGAACACACACAGCACACATACCGAGATATGCCAAGGAGCTAATAGCTCTTTGGGAATCACCTTACTGCTGCACAGATACTATTTTATGCCTGTTAAACTGTGTACCTTTGGCATTTTTTGTAGATTCAACAAAAGCTAAGGGAACAGATTGAGTGTTTGGAACAGGCTGCTAGTAACAAAATGCCTAAAGATACAAGTTAAAACTGGTTCTTTGCCAGGTTGTCTGTTATGTGTGGACACAACACTGATTTATCCCCTGAGTTGGGTGCTTTGTTTAATGTTTGAATGACTCATGGGTCAGCGTTAAGTGGATTAACAAACAAACAAACAACAAACATGAAAATGGTCCGTAACACATTCAATTAAGGGGTGGTTCAGTACTTTTTGCACAGCATGGTAGTCAAATCATCTTTAAAGTATTTTGAATTGCAAAACAGCTTTGGCCTGTGGTTTTGTTACTTTTCTCCAATTGTTATTTGAATATTTTGGGATTTCTGTGATTAATTGAGGAAAAAAATGAAATAAATGATAATGAAAGAAGTCGTTAGTCGAGGCCTTATTGGGAACGTAATGTAGTGTTTAAACTTTAGCGTTGTGACTAAACACAAACATCTACTGTTCCCGAGATATTTGACAAAGTTCGTGTCCTTCAAGCTGGACTTTAAAAGGCTCTCAGAGGGCTGTAGTCCTGTTTATATAATGTTAAAGCTCCTGTCAGCCTCTCCTAAATCAAAGCAAATGAGTGGATTCTTTGAGTTCCTGTCGTCAGCCAAACAACAAAACTGCTGTGCTGTTCAAAACACGCTCTTAATGGATTTCCTTAAGACGAAAAAAAAAGAAAAGAGAAAAGAAAAACCTAATACAGCACCTCCCACTTTCTAAGTGCTTTTCTCGTATAACATGAGAGATCTGCTGCTTACCAAAATAGCAGGATTAAATTCAGCATGAAGCTGGGCTTTATGGGCCACTTTACAGTATATTGAGCTGGTCAACAGAATCTGCTCACATCCATCCCCGGACTGATCAAAAATGGTTCAGTGTGAATAAATAAACTCTGAATAGCCTTATAGTTGATGACCTTGCTCTCAAGATAGGACAACCAACTTTTAACATTAACACCAGAGATGGACTAATCAGTCACAGCATTAAAACCACAGAGGCCCATTGCAGATAAGAGTTTCTTTTGCATCACAATGGGGGCGTAGAGAGAAAGAACAGCATTTCGCTTGAAATTATAAAGCATTGAATAAGTGTACTTTCAATCTACCTATTCCTAATCTACTTTTCCGCACCTTCCCGAGGGCCTCCAAATGGCTTGTGGGTAAAAGCGGGGGACCATTCAGCCTCAGAGATGGTTGCGGTTGTTTCCGCTTCACCCTCCGGCCCACCCTCACCTTCAGTTTCACCTTTGCTTTCATCTCCAGTTTCACCCTCAGCTTCGACTTGAGCTTTACCCTCTGTCTCGTCAACAGCTTCGGGAGCAGTGAACTTCCTAGATGAAGTTGATGTTGTGGCTATTTGGCAACACAGGCAGAAATCTTGATTAATAAACAGAAGCTGAATCTGTGGGTAGGCTGAAACTGGAAAACTGAACCCATAATCATCCCATTAGCCAGAATCATTATTTTCTTTGATAAATAACACCAATTATTTATTTTTTTCTAAATAACCATACGGTTGTGTTGAAATGTCAGAGGAGACCATTTAAAAGAAGACTTCTGCAGTGCAGTCCAATTGCTCAGTCTATCCATGCATCAGCCTTTACTGTTGGGCCATGTGGAGAAAAGCCCAGTGCTGTCAGGGTTGATGTTGCCACTTTGCCGATCGTTTCTGTCTAACAGCTCGGAGGCTGCGAGTCTCTCCACAGAGAGAATCCCTAATCAAATTCCCTTTTATTCCTGCCTCCCCACGCTCTTCACCCGGAATCACACTGCATTACAACACACTAACATATGCCCACATCCCTCTCTCCCTTTTCTTTCTCTCTCTTGTCTCTCTCTCTCTCTCTCTCTCTCCCTGCTCAGCTCCCTTTGCTGCTCCATCCACCAGCCATTCTCACTCAGCCTTCTCTCATCACCCTTTTCTTCAATCCATCAACAGAACTGTCTTTAGTCTTAAAAAAAAAAAAAAAAAACCCCAGCAGAACTGTGGAAGAAATCCTCCTGTGCAGGTTAGTATGATGTGTTGGGATGAAAGGACATGGCGACAGAGAGGCCTATTAATAATGAAGCACACAGGGCCCAAGCTGCAGCACTGAGGAGAGGAGGTGCAGAGGAAGAGAAATGACTGAGTAGAGAACCAGCTGAACATCACAGAAGCAAGAGAAGGGTGGGGTTTAGGAGATCCAGATGGTAAGGTATGGGGTTAAAATAATGCAACAAAAACGATGGAGGCGAGATGAGAAGAGAATGAGAGTGGAATACCACTTCTTTTCCTTTGCTTTGCATTATTACTTACTAGAACCAGAGGGGGAGCCTGCAATCGAACCTGAAAGAGAATAAGAAAAGGAAGAGGATATGAGATGAGAGCTTGTTTATTTATGCATTCAGTTTGCCTAAAGACTTGACTCTGCCTCATTCATCAGACTCAGGTGGCAGAGAGCGCTAAAGAGCTGCTCTGCAAAATAAAGGCTTGTTTTGGACTACCTCTCAAAGTCCTGAAGTAATTACAGAATCTGCACCGCCTCCTCCATTCTTCCTAATTTTATCTTGCTACTTTCTCTCTAATCCTTGCATTCAGAGGCCCTCATGATATATGTATGTTTTCAGAGACCGCTACCTCTTTGCCACACTTGGATCAAAACTTTTGCCTCTCTTGCATATTTTTCAAGATTGTACTAACAGTTAGCCTAGCCTGGCATGCATAATGCAATCTGTAGAGACTCTTTCCTGAGCCATGGCCATTTTGTGTAGCATTTCAATGGAGCAAGCGGCAAACGTTTGAATTTTTAAATCCCACTAATGGGATTCAAGAGTTTTAAAAGGGCGGTGGGCTCAGAAGTCGTGTCAGTACCATTAGAACTGGGTCGGAAAAGTCAGGCAGATATATATATATAAAAAAGTCTAACAATAGAGCCATTCTCTGCAGTGTGTGATCAGGTACAGGTGTACAATTGTGAGTTTCTGTGTGTGTCTCCCTGTGCACGCCAGTGTGTCTGTGTTTGTTTGAAAGGAGAAAACTAGGGAGGGGCTGCCCTAGATTATTATTTTATCATATCTAGCTACTGTAGCTGGCTACGCTCTGAGAGGATTTCCTTCCCGTACACTCCCTCATTGTGCCACAACTCTGATATGCTCTCTGCACCGAGGTGACGACAACTCAGCCTCTGCATCTTTCAGCTTCTCCTTTCTTTTCCAGCTTGCTCCCTCGAGCCTGCTTTTCATGCAGGACCTCAGAATGATGATAAAAACCCATACTTTCATAAGTCTGGAACGATGGAGGCTGCAGTTCAACTGACTCAGTTTATATTAGTTGTAAGAGAAAATGTGTCAAGAACCATCTCTTCCGATTAGAAGGACTGGCAAAAATAGTCCTACAGTTACACGGATAGATTCTAGATGTGTTATAATAAAGCAGGCTGACGGGTGTTTTTAAAGAGTTAGCGTCATTATTTCTAACCACGTCAGCTTGATAACACACAGACTCACAAGTGTTGGGGGTTCCGTTGGGTGCCGGCAGGTAGGAACCTGATTTCCAGGACTTGGCTTTGTAGCCCTTCTTGCAGCGCTGGCAGTCCTGGCCTGTGGTATTGTGTTCACACTGGCACTGGAGGGTCCCACCATCCTCATCTGGCAGGCACTGGGAGGCATGGAGGTTACATTTACACCTTAAACAGAAATAGAATGGACACGTGTGAGACAAAATGCTTGTGTGTGATGTGTGAGAGCTGACTCTGTATAAAGCTGCAGGAGTAATCTGTAATCACATCCAGGTTATGGTTGCAGTGTTAATCATGCTCAATAGTGCCCGGTGCACAGACAGAACACACATTTCTTGTTCTTGTGGGTAACTGTTTACTGAATGCTCTAAATTACACCATGACAAAGAGGAAGTCACCTAAGGGTGGCCTCGCTGGTGCATATTTGTACCAAGCAAATTATACAAGCAGAAATCATAGTTAAAAACGGCAATGCCCTTGAGACTTGTCACTATGCTAGGTTTATGATGTTAACCGTCTCTTTCTGGTCTCAAATGTATTCAGTGCTTTCTCAGAAGGTACTGGCAGAACTTCAGCACCCGTTTCTATTTTGATGTTTGCTGGTAAAGTTTGTACAGTTGCCAGTCCATCTGATTCTGTTTTTTTTTGTGTTTTTTTTTGCATTTTACTGGCAGCTGTACTCACACTGACTGTCTAAAATGACAAAAATTAATTAAACTGTTTTTAAAAAAAATCCTTGCTGAGTGACAAAACTCCCAACCGATTCGCTGCAGAGCAGAAGACACTTAATTCATTAGTTTGTCAATTGACAGAAAATAAATCAGCAGCTGTTTTCATCATCTACTTATCATTGTATTTAAAAATCTTTGTTTTGTTTTCTTTTTTATCATGTACGATAATAAGCTAAATATCTTTTAGCTTTTGGGGTCGCCCATTGATCAAACAAAGAATTTACAAAGGTCGGTCTGCACTGCTGGATTTATTGTAGAATGTTTAGTGCTAGCACTATCACATCTCATGGTTAATATGATGATGACAGGCAATAGTTTAATAATAAATGAAATAATGAAGTTACAAGTAATTGCATATCTAGGTGATATTTATATAACAGCATGATAAGAGGCAAAAACAAAGGATTTTTTTTCACATTTAAAGCTATCAATGAGCAGTTATAGTAACAGTACTGTATTATAACATGTTGGTAACTATGCAATAATCTGCCATAACATGGTTATGTTGGTGCAATGGTTGGATCAATTTTTATTCTTCATTCTAGGCATTGTATTTAAATGTTGAGATTACTCTAAATATAAAAGTGTCCGACATCTCAGTAAAACTAACAGGATAAGCATCAAAATAGACAGAAAAACAGAATTAGCAAATGACTTTAAAAAAAAAATTGCATAATAATAATATGCTAATGGTCGTTTACGGAAATATTAACGTGAAATCAAACGGGCAGCATTTTGCAGCCCTCAGTCATCAGGGTTTCCAGGGAGCAAGCAAACAAATCAAAATATTGAACTTTTTTTTTTTACCTTAAAACGAAGGAGCACTTTATAGAACATACTGTGTGAAAGAATTTCAGTATTAATTACTGGCAATTTTTACACATGAGCAAAATACGGACTATCTCAATTTCGCCTGATACATCTTCCACCCGAAACACCACCACCACAACTGTTGTATTTAATTTTTTTAAAAGGACCTAATGAATCCAGACAGTGCAGCCAGTCTGTATTGCTACAGTAGCAGGAAAGAAATTTCACAACTGGACTTGTTGCACAGGTGGCATCCTATCACGCTGGAATTCACTGAGCTCCTAGGAGCGACCCATTCTTTCACAAATGTTTGTAGAAACAGCCTGCATGCCTAGGTGCTTGATTTATACGCCTGTGGCCATGGAAGTGATTGGAACACCTGAATTTAGTGATCTGGATGAATGAGTGAATACTTTTGGCAATATAGCGTACATGTAGACTGAGTCATTCTGCACATTAACCAGTAATGCCGCGGTATAATAGTACATTCTTTCACAAATGTTTGTAGAAGCAGTCTTTTAAAATCTCATAAAATAAACTGAATTCGATCATGCTTTTTGATTTCTTTGTTGATGAAAGTCATATCAAATACATAAGTAGTTTGTGTAATTTTTAATTTTATTGGTTTCATATTTAGTTGAAGGAGCGGGATTTTTTTTTCTTTTTTAAAAAGTGAATCAAAGGATATGCAAATGTTGCTTTTGCGCCTCTCTTAAAAAAATTTCTGGACTGTAAGAAAAAATATATCAGGGTTTGCTGAAGGTCCAAAACTTTTGATAATCTATTTATCTACCATAACTTTCTGAGACCACCATTTCAGAGCAATTTATTATTTGACATTATTGCTGGTGATATTCAAGTATCTGAAAGTGCCTGTTTCTATGGCTATGTGTGCGTGCACCTTTGGGCACTTGACCTCAGCAGAGGACAGGGCCCAGGTGGGCTGATCCAGAGGCTGAAGTTCTGCCAAAAAAAGGAAATGAGGATCTTAAGGACACTCTGCAGCTACAACTTTAAATTACAGCCTTTTCCAGATGAGCGACTGGACTCCAATCTAGTTTGTTCCACTGGAGTGAACACCTATCCGTCTGCATCAAATATTCAAAGAATGGCCTCTGTATTCTGACGAGATGACTACTTCAATCTTCTTTCGCATCCAATTTTTTGGGGGGTGGGAAAGGAGGGATGAGTAGCTCGCCAAGTATCACATGGACAGAATTATGATAACTAAAACTTAACACAATAATCTTCACGGGAAAAAAGAAAATCGAGACAGTTGATCTGTGCCATGAGTCTTGCACGCCATTGTTGCTCACAGTCGTGTAGATTACCTCAGTTTCTCTCCAATCACTGGAGGAGTTGACAGGATGTGCCAGAGAGAATCCATCCACCAGCACAAGGCTTTGTTTACTGCCTGCTTTCTGAAGGACACGAGCTGTCCACTTAGCAAAGACGGAAATTGAACATCTCTTTTTCATGGAGAGAATGGTCCGCGCATGAGAGTGAGAGTGAACGTGTTTCAAATGAGACGTGTGTGTGTGTGTGTGTGTTTCTGCTTCATGTGATGCATTTGTCTGAGAGCGACGATGACAGACAACAGATCAGAGAAGCTGAGGCTCGGTGACTAATGCCTGCGCTGAGTGACTGACAGCACCGAACATATCACTACTTCTCATCTCCTGCATCTTCAGTGATAAATCTCATCTGTCTCATCTTGAAAATGGAAGCGTGGCTGGGTCCAAATCCTTGGAGTTGTAGTTTAAACATAATGCTGAAGAACAATGAAGAGTTTCTAGGTATACTGCTGTGCAGTTTCAGTCTCAGAGGCCTCATACTATCAGAAATGGCCTTCCTTCTTAGCTGGACAGTACTAATGTTGAAACTTGCGTATATATTTGGAGTTGTGAAATGTCACTCGCTTTCCCGTCTTAACAGATTTCTCCGTTTACTTACTGACATTCAGAGAATCTCACAGTCTCGCAGGCTAAAACTTTACGGACACTTCATCCCCTTGACCTGCTTTTCTGACTCTTTCCACACAGGACAATCCAGGAAGACTCGGAGTACATCTAGTCTTGCACTCTTTCCGCATGAATGATGTGACACTCTGACTTCTCAAGTGCAGTGTTCCTGTAGCACTCCCACTCGCTCTTTTGGATGACAGCTTGCACTGGGATTTTTCCCGATCCCTGTCTCCAGTCCCTCCTCACACAAATAATACATAGGCACAATCATATGTTAATGTGCAAGATGTCTGCCTTCGCTGCAAAGTCATCAAAGTGGGAGAATCAGCTCTGAGCTGAAGGAAGTTAAGATGGGACAGCTGGATCCATCACAACACTGTCTATTTACTTCGAGTGGGAGAGAGAGAAGAGATGAAATGAGAGAAGGTGAGTGGAGGAGGAGACGGAGAAGGGCAAGAGAAAGCAGGGTAATAAGCGTGTCTAAGAACGGGGGAATAAAGGATGCAAATAGATTCCAGTCTACACTAGAAACCATACACTTAATTAGCTGGTGTAATTTTGGTCAGTGTTTATGTTCATACGTCTAAGGCTATTTTGCCTCAGAGGTGGTCTCAGTTTCTTTGATGCTTATGGCATTATAGAGCAGTTTTTTTTGCATGTTTGTTTTTTTGCACATACATGCATTCACGCGTGTGCCATGTTTGTTGTGTGCATGTTTTTTGCCAACAATTTTACACAACTCTGCTGACCTACATGCAGCAATAATGCACCCGTTTAGTTTGTGCTCACAAATGAACACGAACAACAGACTTGTGTTAGACTTCACTCATTGTTGGTGAGAAACACTGAATACAAACAAAATTGGTGTTACATTACGTGAAGTTTATTGACCACTGCAGGATTTGAGCAGGAAATGTATTGCCCAACAAACCATGTGCCGTGTGAGCCTGTTTTAGATAAGAGAATGCTTTATGAACTAGCTGTGACTTCTTCTGCACCACCTCCTGAAATGCATGATGCACTAGCTTTCCACATTAACCCCCGTGCATGCTTTGATTCCTACAAATTGCTGATTTACAGTTTGAATTGTCAGCGGAAAATGTGCCCAATGTATATACAGTAAGGGTGTACAGTATGTATATATATCAGAGTTCAAATGTTTGAGTCATGTTGAGTCCAACGTTGCAGATAATTGCCAAATAAAATACATTCTGTTTAGTCTTTTTATCACCTAAACTACATCCTGGTCATGAAAACAAGAAAAGTTTATTTCTATTTAAATGTATTTTTTGGAGACGAGGTTCTAGTATATAAGCTAATGTAACATCATTGGTACCATCTACATATTTTCAGGCTGAGACAAATCCTAGCTTGGTAGTTATTATCTAGTAGGCCATATAATTATTATATCTCTCTATGCGCATCTGTGTCCAGCCCCATCTGACTTAGTCTTTGTCCATTCTCCCTGCAGCATGTCTGTCTGAAGTCATGTCGGCCATGTGTATTTAATGATAAGAGGGCTGCCTGTTTTAGACAGCAGAGACGCAGCAATTAGCGGAATAAATAAGAAGAAAGATAAACAAACATCAAGGGGGAGTCATGTGGTGGCAGAGCCTGAGAAAGCAGCTGGAAGCAGCAGTTAATGGGGCTTTATCTGTCTCTTTACTGTAGTTGAAGCATATTCCTCTATTCCTCTCTAGGGATACAGCTATCACTCCCTCTCTCCTGTTTTCTGTTTTGCACTCTCCTCCCACTGTATGTGTTGCTTTTTTTTTTTCTCTCCCAGATTCCATCTCCTCCACTCTTTCCGTTTGCTCTTGGTCTCTGTTTTCCCATTTTATCCTCCATCTCTTTCCCCTTCTGTCAGTCTATGTGTGCTCCCCTTTTAGCCAGTTGCATCAGTGCTCACCGAAGAGTGCATTGACTAAATTGGGTTGCGGACATGTGTTTGAGAGGAGTGGGCTGAGGAGAAAATAGAGGGGATTTAGACGATGTGGGGGGCTGAGCAGTCAGTACAACAGGGAGTAGGGCAGTTGTGTCAAAGCCCTGACAGTCTGCCTGCCTCTCCGACTACAGTGGTGAGAGTTGGAGGAGGAGTGGAGGGAGGGTCTGCATTGACGTGCTCTAACCTGCGATGACAGACCGCATCGATGCAGCTCTGACCCAGCAGGAGGTCTCCCTCCTCCTCCACTCTGTGTTCGATCAACCGTCACTGAGAAGGCCCACTCGGCACTCGCAACTATTCCCTCCCTGGAAACCAGAAAACTCACAACTGGCTAAACAACCTGCTGTAGTAATAGTTGAGGGTGAGCCTAATAGGCAATGTGTGTCAGGGGCTGTTGCCAGACACAGAAAGGCTTAACACCCAAACCAGGCCTGAATCCTGGCATGACTACATATACTGTGTACATATATCTAATGTCTGTGTAAATAATATTGTTGTATTGAGAAACCTGATTGCTTAATTGCTCTATTAACTATTCTAATAACTCATGTTTGGGTTATAATTGTGGTTCCAGCTAAATTTGAGCATCTTGTGCAATAAGTCACCGGAGACTTTAAAACCAAGAAACCAAGTATTTCACTAATCTCGACCAAGCGCTGAATGTGCTGTGACCATTAAAAAAGTGTAATCATGCTATGTGCTATACTTATGCTACTGTTTGTATTGCAGCGTTGGATTTTTTGGCATCCAGCGAGTGAAACACATTTCCAGTGAACTGATAGATTTAGTTTGCAGCGCGCCAGATTTTCTCATTATGTTGATTAAAAAGTGTAACCCTGGTGATATTACATAAACACAATTTCTGTGACAGGGCTGATTAAAGGGGCAGGGAACTGCAATGTAATCATATCATATAATACAGCAACACAATAGTCCTGCAGTTAGTGTATAATACCAGATTTTTACAGAGGACGTGATTCTGTGAATGTGGATTTGAGCTTGTAGTTTGGCGCACAAATTGACAAAATTCATATTTTGTCAGTTGTGTCTAAATTTTTGACCTGCTCTGTGCAGAACGATGCACATTTGATGGGCTTGAGTCTACAAAGCTTTGTTCCCTGTGCCCCTTAAATCAATATTTAGGAAATGCTCTGAATATATTTGTGGGATTTTTGTTACATCACAAACAGTTTAGAAGGCCGATTGGATTAGGCATCAAAACTGAACAGTGAAGGGCATCTTTAGTCCAACTTTAATAATAATAATAATTTTAAAAATTGTAAAAATATGAATTTATTTCTCTGTGGGATTTCAGTGAGGGAGAGGGAGTAAATTTGATTTTTAAAATTTAACTGGCTAATTAAACTTTTGTGTGCAAGAACCTCATCAAATACAAATCATCATTCCTAGCACATTAAACGTATTTTTACATTTCTCTAAAACAGTTCTGATGAGGATCAGATGCAAAAAACTGCACAGACGCATGACTAAAACTGTTTGCTACACACAGGCAAATGAGGGCAGAGTTGTTCTTTTCATCACATTTATAAAGCAGTGCATATACGCAGTCCTCGTTATGTAAATCTGTACACATACAAGATACAAGAGAACTTTATTATCATTATACATACAACAAAATTTCATTCAGAACAGCCATCCAAGAGGACAGACAGGACTAACACGCGGGGGAGATGGGTGTCTGCAGCTGCTGCCCAACTAAGGGCGCCACCAGTACAATCAATCCCAGGAAGAAAGGAAAACAAACAATAGGATAGTTAGGTTAAAAAAAATGATCTTGTACTATGCTCATTATGACCACCTTACAAGGTTCCAAAAAAAACACCTCAACAAAAGCATATAGTACATTTAAATCCTGGGATAGCAACATGGTGGATGGGGGATTAGGGGTGGGGGTGCCAACAGAGGCGACGGGGTCAGGGCATAATGGAGCCAGGACCTAGCTTCCCACCTAAACAGTTTGCTGATAGTGATGGGCGTGCGTCAGCGGTCGTGGTAGTCCAGATCGCAGTTCACACAAATCACGGAAGAGGGGGGGGCATCCGTTGACACATCGACCCGGAGAGATATAATTACCAGCTTCAAGGCCGGCTGAGGGAGCCGAATTTCTGATGATTCAAATGTTTTGGAACAGATTTCCTTGTTATTTCTCTTGGCAGCCTTCAGTTCTCTGGGACACTCAGTATGTTTGCACTGTTTGAAACTAGTAGATTATAATTTTTTTTTTTTTTAAAGATGCCATTATCTGCTCATGCTACTCTGCTACATGTGCTGCACAGAGTACAGACAGTACAGTAAACGGTGGTGTCAGAACTGCTCTGCTGGACAAACTGTGTGTTTATAATTATAAGTGCTTAGATATGTGCCGTCATAGTCCTGGGTCTATGTATTGTCGCAAAACCCTCAAGGATAAGATAAACTTATTTTTCCCTGAGACCGGGAAGGCCACAAATAAGATAAACATGTTTCCCAAAAGCAGTGAAGTCAGCCTGGCATCCAGTGGTCTGCTCTTTGTCTAATTTAATTATTTATTTAATCATCTATTATTTGCTTCAGCCACTACTTATTAATTTCTCTTATTTTCCCTTAAGGATTGTCATTTTGTTCATAGAGTAAAAAATAAAACCCAACAGGACCCAGATTTTTCAGTTGGGGACTTTGAACTCTTGCTTTACCAGGTATTTGGTTTGGTTCTTAGTTTATTATTTACATTTTGGCTTTCACATTTTTTTAATCTTTAGTTTATAGTTCCAGTTTCTGTCTGTGATAGTTTCATTGCTCCTCAGGGTTTGATTCCTTTCTGGTCTCTAATCTTCATGATTTCCTAGTTCTAGTCTTGTTCTCGGTTACTTTTACTTATTGTTCCATCCTCCTGTGTGAAGATCCCCCTCATTTAGTGCTTCAGTTGGAGCCTTTTGTCCTTTACATCTCATCTTTAGTTTTATTACCTGTCAGTCATTTTCTTGATTGTATTCAATCTTTGTGGAAAAAGTCGTTTTCACCCTCATGATATACATCCTCTCCCTGGCTGGCAGATGACAAACTGCAGAGAAGTCCTACGCCACAGTGCATCCCAAGCATACGAGGACGCGACCAAGCATGGAGTGGGAGTTCCATGAAGCGTAGATCATTGATCAACAACACGCCTTATTGGCTTCTGCTGAAGTCTTTATCACCACGTCCCCTCCCACTTCCTCCCCTGCCTTGGCTCGTAAATTCAGAGGAGCTAATTGGACATGACTGCGTTTATGTTCCAGCTTCATAAATTTCTTTCTCTGAAGGGAGAAGATCGATTTTCCTCGAGTGCAACCTTCCGTAGCAGCATGAGCTTCTTCAAACATTCCCTCTCCTTTCCGCCACACCTCATCTTTTTTTTCTCTCTCACAGCTCATGTGTGCTCCCACTTTCTCTCCAGACTAAACAGGTAATCTATAACTGACCACCCCTGCTATCGGGTGGTGAGCAGAAATTACAGTTCGCCTCTTTTCGCAACCACAGTAGTTCTTTCACATATTTTCTCTCAGTTCCTCCCACTCTTTCGTATTAATAGCAAAGCTGATGACATCTTTTTAAACAAATCATTTTCTCCAAAGCAAATTATCGGTCATTATCTAATGTTTATGGCAAAAGACCACAGATGCTTTAGCTATAAGCTAGATTTTCTGATCATAGCTTCCTTTCCTGTCTTCTCCTTCTCAGATTTTTATGAAAACATTTTCTACAAGAGCATCAAATCCAACAAGAAACCGGCCTAAGGAACTGTGTGTTTATGGCCTCCCGTTCTTTCTAATGCATGCACACACACATGCACGCACACAAAGTACATCCACTTGCTAAATATGTTCACTGTTGAGAGGTCACTGGATGTTTTTGGCCCTGGAAAAAAAGTGGAGTGAACAGTCCAGCAAAAAGACACTCTAAATTATTCAAAGGAATGACCTTGATTGTCGTTGCAATCCACACCCTGCGTGCATTTGTACGCTGTGTGTATGTGTGTGTCTCTACAATGCAGCGTATGGGGATGTGTGACCTCCCTGGCGTGTTTGTGGGCTGATTCATTATTTTAGCACAGTTTGCTCCAAGCTAAAAAAAAAAAAGAAAAAAAGAAAAAGTGATCATGCACTAGAAGGTGGGATAGTTGAAGATGGGGAGAGATTGCTTGGGAATAAGACTGCAAGTAAATTATTAACACAGCATACAGTAAATGCCTACCGCATGCATGCCTAGCTGGTGCTCAGACCTGAGAGCAGCCCTGCGATTGGTCGGGCTGGGTCATGTAAAGAGCAGCAGTCTAATTCAGCCCCACTTTGAGGTACCTGCTCTCTGAAGTATGTACTATATACACAGCATCAAACAGCTAAATAATGGAGCCTGGGCACATCCTGTTCTCCAGTCTGGACCTCAGAGGACTTTTCTCCTGAGTGCAGTGGAGGCTGCTGGGAGTGAGAGAGCTACACATTGGAGCAATTCAGGTGTGGGTTACATGCCAGCTGTGTAAAATTTAGTTTTAGCTGGCCTTTCACACTGCACAGGTAATTAATATGCGTCTTTTATAAGTTTTTGTCTCCTTTGCTGTATCCTGTGATAATTTATGTGGATGACGATAGGTCACAATTTGTAATTGACTTTCTTTCTCAGTTAAACACTGAATATAAGAGTTGCTTTAAAGAGTTGGTTCCAGGAGGAGATCATCTGGTTTCTTAAAATTTGTGGCCAGTAAGAAACTCTGTGCTGCCAAGCCATGAATGTGAGGCTGCTGTCTTTAATGTACAGTTTGGTTGAATGGGCATGTAAGTAATACTCATTGTACTGTACATCTAAAGACCGAACAGACACTTGTTTCTCTGTCAACCTTTTGTTGCGTGTATGTAATTGTCTCTTGATTGTGATTTTGCATATTAGAAAAAAGGGCCCCTGTGGTGTCACTATAAATGGGTGTAGACTTCCAGGGAAATATTATGGAGTGAAGAGCAAGGAAACAAGATTTATTTTTTATTCCAATGAAATTGAACTTGGAACCCTTTTTAGTTGTTAATAAATCAAGAAAATTGTAGGGTGAAGGGCATGAAAGATAAAAATAGTTATTTTTGGTTTCCTTACTACATTCATAATCATTTCTGGCATTGTTGAAACCTTCATTTTTTTTTACCTGTCTCTGCCCTAAATACATCAGTCATTCACCAGGCATCAAATACGACCATCTCGTCAAATCTGCCAGCGTCTTGCAGATGTTTTCATAGGCACTGGTACCATGACACACCTTGAACCTTACAATGAGATAAATCTGACTGTCAACACATCCCGTGGGGATCCTCGCAAAGGGTTATTTTTCACACATGCTGGATTAATGTTGTGGACAGGCATATTTTAACTCATGCTATGTGGTTTTCCAAGACCTCACCAAGCAAATGACTAAGCGAAAGCAAAAGCAGACTCAGAAAGTGACAACAGAGTGAACTGAAGTTTGAAATACAAAACTCCCAGCAGAAACTGAAGCGTCATGGCTGATAAACATGTCACTTACTCCACCGCCACCCCTTCCTCTTCGTAATACAGACTTTAAAGCTTTCAAATCTCTCTGATTGTAACATTGCTACAGCCACCGTGTGACAGCACTGATGCAAAAGAAAACCTTGTGTGTGTCAGTACAGCCCCATGGGACATCTGACCAAACAACAATACTTGACACCCTGGGATGAGAACCATTAGAGTGGACCGTACAGATGGACAAATCCCTGAAGACAATATATCAAAATGAAACGTGGATTGTATTTGTATGTGAAGCTGCTGAGTAGAATCTTTGATGTTTGATTCTTCATCAAAAACAATCAGAAAACAATCAATTTAATATCAAGAACGTCTCATACAGTGTAACCGTCATTCTTTCTTGCACACACTTGCATATACAGTTAAAGTAATCTCTGCGTTTAGCAAACAGGCAGAAATGAGATACTGTGCGAAAGCCCCACATCAACATTTTCACTGTGTTTTTTGTGCTTGTCTCTACATGATACTGATGAAAAGTTATTGCACTCTAAATAACATATGCTGAATGTTATCACCCATGAATTAGATGCACCCTCAAAAGTCACTGACCACTGTGATGGGTGACCCTCATTAATTCGTACACACAAGACATATTTTACTGGCATTTGGCACTTGGCAGGTGGTAATTTAAGAGCCTGCATGCCAGCATTGTAATATTCATGATGCATGATGCAGCATGAATGATGCAGCCTGGCTGACACTGTCATACTGAGGCAGACATGTCACTGCATCTTAAGCCCTCTTCCACTAAAGAGAGAATCCAGCCTTGCTCCAACCAGCCCCGATTGTCCTGAGATCACTGTGTAACTGTGCTGGATATTAGAGTGCAACCTCCCTGCAGAGTCCTTACTGCTGCTGAATGTGTTTTAATGAACACTACAGCAAAGAGTAACACCTGGGGAGAGAGGAAATTGGGTGTGAGTTGGAGGGAGGGTAGTCGTTACACATCCCCCTCTTATTTAAGATATGAAAAGGAAGATAACCAGTAATAGAAGAAAGGAGGCAATGGGAGGAATGAAAAAGTGATGAAGAAACAGAAACTCTGGGACAATATGGGAGGTTCTTTCTGCTGTGTGGTCCCCCACTGAGTTGTCAAACCCCCAAGGGCGATATGGATCTTTGCAGGATCTTTAAGTTGGCTTTTGTGTATATCAGAAAACTTTGGAGTAAAAAAAACGTATACACTCAGCATATGTGGATCTTCTCTCTGATGCCGTATGCCCACTATATGAACTTAAAACTTAAACCACAAATGCACTTACAAATCTGTTTTCATGAATTAGCATTGTGCAAACACATTTGCAAACCTACGCCTGCAGGCTTTCACCCATGTTTAGCCACTCATCTATTTTTTTATACAATTACTTTATATGCTTTCCCTTCAGTAGCTTGCAAAACTTGTTTGCAAAAAGTGTACCACTAAAACTTGAACGCGCATATACACATTAGACACAAACCTGTGTGAATGTAAACAGTTTTTTTTACTAGTGCAATTTGTGTTTCTGTGTGCCCATGTGTGTGTGTGTGTGTGTGTGTTTAAAGTCTAATTCCTGTGAGACCATGGAAGGGAGGATGCCTGGGGAAGAGGAGCTGAGCTGGGATCATCCAGGGGACAAGGGTTAATATAATTATCCTGCTAAAACCTTGAGACTGAAAGAACATCATTAGTCATAGCAAGAAGCGAGCTACCCAAGCCGCAGGCCAGAGGAGATGAGGAGAAAGGGGAAATAGGAAAGTAGAGCTTCAAAACCCCACCAGTGCAGTTAGCAAGACAATTAGCACAAAGAGTAAAACTTGGGGGTCTTTGTTAACAAAAAAAGAAGAAGAAGAAGAAGAAAAGGACAGTGTTTAAAAGCACTCTGAGCAGTGGCTGAAACTGTTTCGCTTATTCAGTAATTGTTGTATTCTGTTTAATAATCTCTATAAATGAATTACTGGTGGAAAAAAATTGAATTAAATAAAAGTACATTCATATTTGAACTATAGACACTGCTCTTTTAAGGCTAATTTTCAGCATGCTTTTGCAATAAATAAAATGATCTATTCTTTGACGAGGTTAACATGAAGGCATTAACCTCGTTGTTACAGTAAGAATTCATAACCATAATAAAGACCTCAACGATTCACTTGGAGCAATTGAATTCACTGATCACTCTTCCTCTTGTCACTTCAGGTGAAATATACGAGGAAGGTGGGCATCACTTTTATGGTGGGGATGACTTTGTATGAAAAATTGAAAGGGGCGCAGAGCAGCATACAACCTACAGGGGAGCCCGCTCTCTTAATGAGACCCGAGCGCCCCTGAAAACATGATTTCTTAAAATCTGGGCAGACGATGGTTCTTACTCCACGCAGGAGGGTCCAGTAGTGAAACGGCCCTTTCTTGCACTCACCTTCTGCAGTCAAGTTCGCTGCTATGATTTTTACAACAAACAGTGCCTCCTTTTCCACCCCTGCCACTTCCCATCAGTTTGTGGCACTGAAAGTTGCAGCTTCTTTTCATCTGGTGACTTGTTTCTATTATTGATATTCTTAATAATAGTGATAAATGCTGTATCTTCTTCTAACAGCACAAAAAAAGTGCCATTATTTCAGAGTAAAATGCTTGAACAATAAAGCAGGGCTTATAATAATTATTGATTAATGTGTTACTTTAATCTATTAAAATTTAATCTCTTAATATGCTGCTTTTAAGTTAAATGTTTTGCCAAACCAAAACTTTAACTAATCATTTTGGCTTTAAGCACAAATCTGTTCTGTTCTTGCTCAGTTTTTTCTTTTCAGACTATTGTTTATTTACTTATTTATTTATTTGTGGAGCCGTAGTTTCCTGGTTATCCCATTTGCCTAAGATTCCTTATCCAAGTTGGGGATAAGACACAAATCCTTAGGAGGGTTGTATCAGAAAGAGCATCCAGTGTAAAAAACCTGAGCCAAATCAAGCATGCATCCATCCACTGTGGTGACCCTTTGCAAAAAGGAGAGGAGCCGAAAGAAGCTTGTGTTTATTTGTCACTTTTACTACCAAATGCATTAATTAACCCTAATACACCATAACTTGATTGATAATCTCTACTTTATTTTGAGAGATTTAGTGTCAGATTGCAGCTTTGCTGAGAAATACAAAAGTACAGCCTTTTAAACTGAGGTTATTATTATGTTATAGTCCTGAGACTTTGACTCAGCATTTTGTGTTCTGAATTCATGTTGTTTAATGTTTTGGCATCAGTTCCAGTTTTTGGTTATGTTTCAGTTTAGTTGTTTTAATTAGTTTCTAGTTTTCCAATTCCTCATCAAAGTAAAAGATGCCTCAGTGTTTAGTCCTTTGTTCTTGATATTTTCTTTGGTTTTCTCTTTGTGTTTATGTTCTCAGGCTTGCTTCGTTTTAGTTATCCAGGTTCTTGGTTATGGTGTATATTCAGTTCTCAGTTTTAGTCCTGCCTCCCCGTGTCTTGTCAAATCTCCGTCTCTGTGCCTGGTGTTTAGCTACTTCCTGTTTTATTTTCATAGTCTCTTGCCTTCTATGCATTGTATTTAGTTTTGCTTCCCCTGTGTCTTGCTAAGGAGATTCTGTTCACCTGTTTTTTTCGCCAGCTGCATTGTGTTCCCCCAATTAGTCTCTTGTGTATTTAATGGCTTTGTGTGTTTACATGTGTTCTTGGTCGTGATGCCCGTTTCTTGTGTGTTTCGCCGGTCTGCCAGAGCATATTCCCGTATCAACCCTCAGTTTGGATTTATGGACTTTGCTTTCTGTTGGACTCTTGTGAAATGTTAAAATAAAGGTCAATTTTTGTTTAATCCACTCAACTCTCATCTGCGTTTGGGTCCATGCCACCACCACACACCATGACAGATTATTAATTTTGCTTTCTTCATAAATAAAATGAAAAAGGGGGAAAATGAAGATAAGACAAATAATAAGAAGGTGTTGATTATTTATTCTTTAGCAGCTGATTAACACTTATAAGGAATAAATTAAATCCTGGTCAGCAAATTGAACTGTTTATGAGACTATTACTGCATCACTACCATAGCAGGAAGTAGTTGCAGGAAGTTCTTGACCTTGAAAAAATGCAGTTGACAAAAACATTATCTCGTTATGGAGCTTTTGAATGGGCTACGTCAGCAGGTAAAGATGAGGCTTCAGCAGATGACACTCTGTTTTTTAAGGCAGCGTGGACAAAAAGTCAAAAAAGTGCACACTGCTGTACAGCTGAAAGGTCCAGAGGAAGTGAGTTACTGCAGTTTTAGGTTTTTAAAAAAAGTCAATTTCTACACAGTGTTCTCAAATCCTGAAATAGATGACCTGTCCAGGGACCTGTCTCCCCCCCTCATTTCACCCTATGACAACTGTGATACCCCCACCCCCCAGGACTCTGAATAAGCAGTTAAGAAAAATGAATGGATTTTCTCAAATCACTCATATTGGCCTGACTTTTGTGGGACAGTCTTAATTATCACTAATAGCTGCTATAACTCAATATTTTTCTTTATTCCCAAGTCTAATTTTTTCCCCTCACTGTCTTTTTTCAGCCTGATTGGAAACTTACAGACTCCATGGCACATGATGGGACAGTGCTGCCATAAAAGCGCAAGTCTCTGACATCAAACGCGGGCTGATCACAGTGTGAGCCGTTGTGTTCCTCGCAGACAAACACACATTGTCTGTCTCTCACGTTCAGGCGCCAGTTGATGAGTTGTTTACCGGAACCTGTCAACATGCTAGTAATGACAGAGACGGTCCAGGACTGAAGACGCTGTGTGCTTTTGAACACGCCATGCCTGTAATAATGCGATGCTAATTAATGTGGCTGACTGAGAACAAACCATCTTTCCAAGGACACCCTCCCTCTACCTCATGCTCTCCCACTTACAATTCCCAGCATGCTTTTCAGCTTTAAAGCGCGTTTGCGGGTATCAAGAGATTCCCCTCTCACCAGATGCTGGGTAGGGCGTGATGTTGGTGCTGGTGGGGAGTATTCTTTATTGTATTTATGAATGTAAAAGGATGTTTATGGGATGAGTTCTTTTTTTTGAGGGGGGGGGTGCATAGATGAAAAGAGAAATCTGTTGAAGAGCGTAAAAAAAATTCATCTGTGAAACAAAAGACGAGGATTTGAAGGGAAAAAGGCAAAATTGCTGACTATAACTTTCTTCCCTTCTGAGAGCAATACGAAAATTCTAACCAAGGTGTCACATACAC